>PVHP010007958.1:0-54952 GCA_004024765.1 Zapus hudsonius
TTCACCCTGTTTCTTCTCTTGGAAATCTGTGAGCTCCCCAGGGTGGCAGCAGAGCTTGGCTCAGTTCCCCTGCACAGAGCCCAGCATTGACTTCCTGCTGGGCACAGGGGAGCCTCAGTCTATGCTCAGCCCATGGGTGGGTACCTTGGCACAGAGGGACAGGTTGGGAGAGTCTCAGACTTTTGGCTTGGAAGTGCTAGGGGTGGGGAAGATTGGGTTAGGTCATGGCCAGCTGCCCTCTGGCCCTTGCAGCCCTCTGTGGCCAGCTCAGTTGTGAGTCAGTGCAAAGCAAGGGTGACATAAGTACAGCGAGGTTACTGTAGGGTGAAGGAAGACAGAAAAAACGGGCTGGCTGCCCGTGCTCCTGTGGTACCCGAGGCTAGATGGACACAGGATAGACACCTTGCAGAGGAAGCAGCCAGGGAAGGAAAGTGGGTGGGGAGGAACAAGAGTGGTCCTGGGGGACAGAAGTGGCTGGGATCTGTAAGGAATGACACACTGGTTCAGGACTCTGGAGGGCAGCCAGCCCCTTCTTCTCACTTGACCGTTGTAAGCAGCTAATAGAGGTGCCTCACTGACCCCAAATGAGGTAGGCAACTCTTGTGTTTCCTCTGGTTCAAAAGCTGAGTCAGGACAAAAAAAGAAATGTCAGGGCGGAGAGATGGCTCAGAGGTTAAGGTGCTTGCCTGCAAAGCCTAAGGACCTGGGTTCTATTCCCCAGAACCCATGAAAAGCCAGATGCACAAGATGGAGTTTATTTGCATGGCTAGAGGCCCTGGTGTGCCCATTCTTTCTCTACCTGCCTCTTTCTCTCATTGTCTCTTAAATAAATAAATAAAATGGTTTGTGAAAACAGAGAGATTCCATTCCATGGACTAACTAGGGTTTATTGTTGTTGCTTGGTTTTTGTTTGTTTGTTTTGAGGCAGGAGGTCTCTCTAGCTCAAATGCACATTGATCCTCCTGAGTGCTGGGATTATAGGCGTGGACTGCCATACCTGGTTATCATTGGTTAACTTGATGTTGGAGACCCCAGACCTGCTCCAGTCTGTGTATTTGTTCCCCATGGGAGTCTCAGGCATGCTCTGGCTGGACTGCCCAGGACAGAGGGAGTGGCCTGGGTCTGGGAAGAGCCCTTCTTGTAGGGTCAGGCCACCACAACAGCTCTAACACTGGCCCTGTCCAGAGACCTTTGTCCCACAAGCCTCAGCCGTCCAAGCTGCCAGCCCTTAATTACACATTTTGCCCCTAAGACATGAGGTGCCCAGTCATCCACCTGTGGTGCAAACATGACTCTGTTCACGCACACATGTACACATATGCACTCTAGTTCTGTATTGGACAGAGGAGAAGCAGGTGGAGAAGGGCCAGAGGGAGAGGGAGGTAGGGGACAACTCTGTGCATCATGTGGACAGACACAGGAGCAGAGTTTCAGTGGGCCGGACAAGTTCACTGGTCTCTTCCTCACCAGGGTCTCATAGCAGAAGAGAGGAGTCACCATCTCTAGCCTGGGGCCAAGAAGGACTCTGGAGGGCAGTGTTGCATTGGAGTCTCTGAACCTCTGCTATGCTCTTAGTTCTCTCCTGCTCTTCTCCACACCTAACCATTGGGATTTTACACTACAGTGTTCTCCAGGAAGTCTTCTCCCAGGCTGCTCTGACACCCTGGGCTGAGCTTCATCAGCTGGACACATGGAAATTTTTTTCCAAATGGCCATGGGTCCCTCAGATCTTGTCTCTTACTCAGAGCCCAGAGCCCTGTGGGTGTTCTAGTAACATATGCTAAATGAGTAAGCTTTATGCTCCGGGTGGTAAGGGCCCCATTGCTCTTTCAAACCATCTCTTCCAGAAACCAGTGTTCCCAAACAGGCTGAAAAGGCCAGATCAGCTGGGCAGAGAGAAGTAGACTCCATTCGTACCATTTTTTCCTGTTATCTGCTGCCTGGACTCTTCTTGGCCATGGAAAAGCTCACCACTTCAGAGGACTGTGTCCCTTCTCCTGGACCAGAGGACTGTCAGGGCTGACCTGGGACAAAAGAAGGGCTGGCCTCCCTCCCCACACTGCCTTGTGCCATGGGAAATACTGAAAGGTCCAGGGTTATGAGGGCAGTTTCCTCAGCACTGACCTCTTGTCCTCATGCCACGAGACCATGTGTAGTGTGGATGGAGAGATTCGTGAGGCTGCTTGCATAACAATGAGTGTCAGTGTGCTTGTGACAGTCTCAGTATCTACAATGGCTAGCATGGCACTGGCTAAAAGAAAATGTTTTTATTTTAATAAAATAAAATTTTGGGTTTTTTTACATGTGTGTGCATGTATAGAATTATGATGTATTATGAATGGTGTATTCACCTGTACGCCCAAATGTGCATGTGCTGTGTGAGTCAGAACTTAGGGTGCCCTTCTCTATTACTCATCCTTCAGACAGGATCTCTCCCTTAACCCCAAACTGCCATTAGAGGTCAGCAAGCCCAGTGATTCCTCATTCTCTGTCCACTGTCATGGACTGGGGTTAGAGACATACATGGCCATACCCAGCTATTTAAGCAAGTTTGGGGGAGTCAAACTTGGGTGGCCTCAGGCCTTCCCAAGCCCTTATATTTAAGTGGCAAGTTCTTTTTACCACTGAGTCACTCACCCCTCCCACATACCCCAAAGCAATGATCTTAATGATACAATTTCTAGGGGCTTTTAGATGGCTTAGTGGGCGAAGTGCTTGCCTCATGAACATAAGGACCTGAGTTCAGTTCCTTAGCACTCACATAAAAGCCAAGCATAGCTGGGGCATGGTGGAGAACTCCTTTAATTCCAGCACTTGGGAGGCAGAGGTAGGAGGATTGCTGTGAGTTCAAGGCCAGCCTGAGATTATATAGTGAATTCCAGGTCAGCCTGGGCTAGAGCAAACCCTACCCTTAAAAAAAAAAAGCCAGGCATGGTGGCACATGCCTGTAATCCCAGCACTAGAAATAGGAAGATCCCTAAGTCTTCTTGGCTAGCCATTCTAGCCAAATCAGTGAGCTTGAGGTTTAGTGAGAGACCCTGTCTCAAAAAATAACGTGGAAAGCCAGGTGTGGTAGCTCATGCCTATAATCCTAGCAGTCGAGAGGCTGAAGTAGCAGAATCACTGTGTGTGTCTGGGGCTACAGAGTGATTTCCAGGTCAGCCAAGATAGTGTGAGACACTGTCTTAACACACACACACACAAATAAGGTTCAGAGTGATTGAGGAAGATATTTGATGTCAACCTCTGGCTTCCACATGCATATGAACCCATGTGCACCCCCACACATACAAACATGCATAAACATACCATGTACACACACACACACCATACACATACAAAAAGAAAAATTTCTACATAGTATAAATCCATCCATTTAAATCACACAATTTTAATGGCAGTTCGCATTCACAAGGTTAGTCATCAAAATCAATTTAAAAATGTTTTCACTGGGCTGGAGAGATGGTTCAGCAGTTAAGGCACTTGCCTGTTAAGGCTAACAACCTGAGTTTGCTTACCCAGAACTCACATAAAGCCAGATGCACAAATGGCGCATACATCTGGAGTTCCTTTGCAGTGGCTGAAGGCCCTGGTGCACCCATTCTGTCTGTCTCTTTTCTTTCTCTCTCTTTGCTGGGAAATAATAATAAAAGTTTTCATTATCTTCAAAAGACTACCTATGACATAACTATGTCATAACCCACCATTTTATATTGATTTATAGCTTACTGTGAATATTTGTGAATCAATTTCTCCTGCCATGAGTAGCTTAAAAACTGCTTATCTGGGGCTGGGAATGTAGTTCAGTTGCTAGAGTGCTTGCCTTGCATGCATGCATGAAACCCTGGTGAGATCCTTAGCACCATTAAACTGGGTGTGGTGGTATATGCCTATAATGCTACTTATGAGGTGGGGGCAGAAGGAGCAGAAGTTCAAGGCCATCCTCAGCTATATAGCAAGTTCAAGACTAGCCTGTCTCAAAAAAAATTTTTTTATCTCATCTCATCCTCCTCAATATAGAATATTATTGTCCTTGATAGTGACAATTGTATATCATCGCTACCTTTAATATTCAGCAAAGCTAGACATTTGTCATGTGTTTGTGCACCATCTTCATGTCTTCTCATGAGTTCCTGTTCAATCCTTTCTTTTCTCATCCTTTTAAGTTTTCGTTAAGTTTGTTAATCTAGATGAGCCCTTTATAGAGCCTGATAACTAAGTGGCACCATGTGTTTGGCTTTCACTTGCAGTGGCAGGAGGCCCTGGTTCACCCATTCTCTCTTACATATATTAAACATCTATATCTATCTGTCCGTCCGTCTGTCTGTCTGACTGTCTGTCTATTTTATCTACCTATATATTGGCTTTTTGAGATAGTCTTGCTCTAGCCCAGGTTGACCTGGAATTTATTATGGAGTCCCAGGGTGGCCTCCAACTCATGGGATTCTCTGGAGTGCTGGGATTAAAGGTGTGTGTCACCACACCTGAACAAAATATATATTTTTAAATATTTTATTTATTTATTTGAGAGAGAGAGACAGGGAGAGAGGCAGACAGAGAGAGAATGGCACAGGACCTCCAGCCACTGCAAATGAACTCCAGACACATGTGCCCTCTTGCACATCTGGCTTTCTGTGGGCACTGGGGAATTGAACTCTGGTCCTTCTGCATTGCAGGCAAAGACATTAACCACTAAACCATCTCTTCAGCCCTGGACAAAATATTTTTAAAAATAAAATAAAGAAAATAAAGAAGAATGGAGTTCTGGGTGAAACAAGTGGTGACAATTGTCCAAGAATGTGGATAGGGGATAATTAAGATCTGGCGTAAACCAGCATTAAAATCTAGCTCTAGAAACTGGGTGTGGTGTCACATACCTGTAATCCCAGCACTCAGGAGTTTGAAGTCGGAGGATCTTTGAGTTAGAGGCCAGCCTGGGGCTACAGAGTGAGTTCTAGGTCAGCCCGGGCTAGAGTGAGACTCTGCCTCAAATAAATACACAAATAAAAAGTTTACCTCTGGGTCATTGTGTCACTTGGCCATGTACTAAAGTAGATAAGAACTCAGTCCTTCCAGGTTCAAGGACCACAACACTCTGAGAAGTGGCAGTCCACCAGAGAATGTTTTCTACACAAAGATTTGTGCTCCCAACCCTCTCTGACAATTATCAATTTTTTTGCCTAAAGAATCAGACCCAGGAACCCTTGAGAAAGACTGACCGGATGAGGACATCAATTTCTATGACGTCTTGCTATTGGCACCTTGTTTACTTTAGATGGCTAAAGACAGTTGTGTGTGTGTGTGTGTGTGTGTGCGTGTGATCTCTCCAATCTCCAAATTTCAAAACTGCCACGCTACCCCGTACCCCTGTTTGTACAGGAATGCGTCTGGTACTTTGCACTTGTCCTTCTAGGCTAAAGTTCAGCTGCTGGAATGTAAACTAGATTGTAAACAAATATTGATCACATACCTACTTGTACCTTCTAACTTGTCACTGGCCTAATAACTCATGCTTTCCCCATATGATTCCTATGATGGAGTCATATTTTGTGGGCAGCTGGGAGCTCCTGAGGTTTAAGAGTAAATAGGTGTCACAGTTAGAGGCATGTGATAAGCACGGGATGAACTCATTCTATCTGGATTATCACCAGCAAGATCAGCTGTGTCCTTTTCTTTCTAAAACTTACTCTCCTAACCCAGCCCTTTGCTAAAGTCCCCGGCACAGCAACCTGTCTTTGGAAAGAACTAGAGAACTATTCTACACTGTGGTCTTGGCAGGCCTCCCTTGCTATATCTCTGAAGAAAATGAAGACCATGGCAGCTGGCCTAGGTAACAGCCCCAGACTTGGGTGATAATACCAGCAATGCTATGGGCCAGATGGGGCAGGTTCCAGGGGCCCTGATGTTTTAGACATTCTCAGTGGGAGTTCAGGGTCTGGAGAAAACAAGGGTCAAATATATGAAGGAATGTTGGTCCCCAAAATAGAGCCTTTCATCCCAGCACTTGGGAGGCAGAGGTAGGAGGACCGCTGTGAGTTCAAGAACAGACTGGACTACAGGGTGAGTTCCAAGTCAACCTGGGCTAGACAGGACCCTACCTTGAAAAATAAAAAAAATTAAAAATATTTTAAAAGGAAGAAAGAAAGAAAACAACAATCTTGCCCCGCGTGGTGGTGCACGCCTTTAATCCCAGCACTCAGGCAGAGGTAGGAGGATCACCATGATTTCAAGACCACCCTGAGACTACATAGTGAATTCCACATCAGCCTGGGCTAGAGTGAGACCCTACCTCAAAAAACAAAAAACCAACCAAACAAACAAACAAAAAAACCCCAATCTAACTCTCTAGCACTTTTTCAGAATGGTATGATGGATTAGGACTAGAATGACAACTGGTAAAGGAAATAAGCAGATCAGACATTGTGGAGAGATCCCGTATGTATGTAGACTTCTTCCACAGTCTGCACTTCTGGGCCATCACCAGCTCAGCTGTCCATCACTAAAACCACCTGGTCTTGTTCAGCGCCTTCACACTGGCCTGAAATGGTGTCTGGTCACTAGCCAGGGAGTGAGGACAAAGTTTGACCAGAGGACAAAGCTCTGTACAGGTGCCTCTCTCCCTGAGAAGCCGATCGCTGCCCAGAACTCCACATTGCCTCTTCTTTTCTGGACCGGCAACAGGGAGACCTGGGCATGGGAACCAACTGGGTGAATGCATAGCCTGCCTGCTCCAAACTCTCCTGGTAGCTCTCAGGTCTGTGATAGGTCTGCAAGGGGGGGGGGGGGCACAGCTTGGACTACAGCCTAAATTTTGTGCTCAGTTCCTAGCTCCACCTAGCTCTCTCCAAACCTCACTTTTTTTGTTTGCTTTTCGAAGTAGGGTCTCGCTTTAGCCCAGGCTGACCTGGAATTCACTATGAGTGTCAGGCTAGCCTCGAACTCATGGTGATCTTCCTACCTCCGACTCCTAAATGCTGGGATTAAAGGCGTGCGCCACCACACCCAGTCCAGTGGGATCCCCCCCCCCCACACACACACTTTAGCCCTGGAATTCACCAAGTAGCCTCAGGGTGGCCTCGAACTCATGGCCATCCTCCTACCTCTGCCTCCTGAGTGCTGGGATTAAAGGCGTGCGCCACCGCTTTCCAACTTTAAGTGGAGTGCCCAGCGCTCAGGGTCGCCGTGAGGGTTCACAACGACTCTGGCTCTGATTAGCTAGCCGGATGGCTCTCTAGCTCACAATTCTTACCTGCTGCTGGGCAAATATACCTGTCTTTGTGTTCTGTTTCTTTCCAGAAATTCCAACCTGATAACCTAAGACTCTTCCGAACGTCCCGCGGACGTCCCGGAGGCTAAGGTGTGTGGACGTGATTGGGCTCCGGCTCCCGGGTGGAGGCGGATCTGCAGACCGGGACCAATGTCTGAGCGCGGTGTGGGCTCCAGTCTGCTTAGCCCAGATCCCGGCGGCCCGGGACGAGCATCCCGGGGCCATGGTGTCCCGGGGCTCCAGCCGTCTCCCGCGTGGACGCGGGTGCATGGGGGGGGGTAGAGACGAAGTTACATTCGCTGCTGCGGCTTCCTCACTCACTGTTCCCTGTGCCCAGCTATTCAGCGTGCGCCCGGGGACAGTCCTCCTGGGCTTGCACCCAACCCCGACTGCCAGACCAAGTCCTCTCCTTCCAGAAAGAAGTCTCCCGAGAACCCTCCGAAGCCGCAGGTGGAGGGCAGAAACCCAACTCAGGGAAGAGAAGCTAAGGAGAAAAGGGAGGGGAGCGAGAGCAGCAGGCGGCAGAGGGAACAGCAGATTGCTCCGAGCCAATGGCACGGCAGGACGAGGTGGCACCAAATTCCCTCTGGCCAATGACGACGGAGTTTACAGCGCATTTGCATTCTCCCCCTTCCTCCCCCCCCCAGGCAGGGGCCGGAGCTGCGCGGCGTCGGTGTCTTCAGCATCCTTTCGCCTTGGCGGAGTCCTCCGGGCTGCGCTCGGCCTCTGTCCCCTCCCCTCTCCCGCCCTCTCCTCCACGCGTGGCTGCCTTGGGCAGCCAGCCCTGTGCACTTTGCCCTTTGCTGGCAGCGGTTAAAAAGGGGTCTGAGGAAATACGGGGCACGGCCATCCATCGCCAGCTCTACCCTTTAAATTCCCAGCCGGAGCAGATCCCCGGCGAGCCGAGCCGTCCGTCCATCCAGGAGGCGCAGAGCGGTTCCTGCGCGGCTCCGGACCCGAAGTCCGTTCTCAGTCTCAGCAGCGCCCGATCCCGCTCGGCAGGCTCGGCTCCCGAGAGCCACGATGCCCGCGCACATGCTGCAAGAGGTGAGCGCTCCCCGCGGTGCCCGTGCGCCCCGGCCCCGCGCACACCGGGGACCCGGAGAGTGGAGAGTTCCAGGGATCACCTGGCCGCCTTTCTCGAATTCTCCTGCGATCGGATGGCTGAGGATGTGGGTTGTAATTCAGGCAGTTGATTCCCCAACTTTCGTGAATTGAACTAAAGAAAACACACTGGCCATGTCGGTACTTTTCTAAGTACGTGCGGGGGTTTCTTTGTGTGATGCTAGGGGTGCGAATGACTCGCCCCTCTCCCCTAACGTCCCCTTCACCTTGAGGCTTTACCCGCCGAGGAAGGATCTGCGTAGCTCCGGGAAACTTCCCATTCTTCTCAAGGAATACTCCCTGCCCTCTAGTAACCCCGGGCTGGGGCAGATCTGCGCCTCTGCTCCACCCTTCCCCTCCCCCTGCTTCAGTGAAGGAAGAGCCCTGGCTCTCCCCGCAGGTGTGCTCTCCTGACTCTCCTCTTCCTCTCCTTACAGATGTCGGGTTCCTACACGACCACCATCACAGCGCCTCCCTCTGGAGAGCCTCAGAATGGAAGGCCGAAGTTGGAAAAGACAACACTCCACTTAGAAGAAGACATTCGCCCCGAGATGAAGGAGGATATATATGATTCCTCCTACCAGGATGCAGAGGGCCCCCCGCCCAAGCTGGAGTACGTCTGGAGAAACATCATCCTCATGGCTCTCCTGCACTTGGGAGCCCTGTATGGGATCACACTGGTTCCCTCCTGCAAGTATCGCACCTGGCTCTGGGGTAAGCTGCCCCCTTGGCTTGGGGCCATCAGTCCCTCGCTTCTCCCTGCTCTTTAGGGAGGTGGGCTCTGATCCAGGGCAGCAGTCTTACTGGATGGACTGGGGACAGCCTAGTGCGATTGGGATGCAGGAGTATCGGTTTTGGACATCCCTTAACAGATACTCAGCCCATGTGTAGGGGGAGGCAGCTGTCCTTGAACATGCTTTTCTGTGGAAATCACTTGTGTGACTTCCTGTCACAAGAGAACCCCCCAACCCGAGGAGTGCTAGACCAGGGGCTTCAAGGGCTACATGTCGAGCCCAGTCAGGGACCAGAGAGGCTGCTCAGGAGAAGAGGTCATTGAAAAGGGAGGAACAGAAAGAGGTTATCTGCAAAACTATTTGACCCCGATCCTCGCCAGACCAGGCTAGTGTTACTTGGGGGAAGAGGAGGCGGGCTTGTGTACAACTCAAGGGCACAGGTGCGCAGCTCTGCTATTCAGGAAGGTCTCCAGGGTAGAGCACATGCCAGTCAACAAAATGTTCTTAGAATGAAATAAGGTTGCGGAAATGTTTCCCATTCCATTCTCTACCCACTTGCGCCTGTTCCTTACCATTCCTCCTTGGCAAGGAGAGCTAGGCCAGAGAATAGCCTCGAACAGCTTTGGCCTTTAGGCTGTATATTTAGGAAGGCAGTTGCCACCCACTGTCCCTGACCTGCATTCACTCAGCTTCTCAGGGATCCATGAATGTGGGCTGATGGCAGGTCTGCTGCCTGGATATACACATCCGCATATGTTCCCACCTCTAACCCTCTACCCCCCAGTCTGAATCTGGAAGAGAGAGCAAGGAGTTCTGTGAACCCATGGATACTTGGGGTTCTCTTAGGAATGGTGAGGCAGGGGTCCCTCAGCAGGGGTTAGCAGGAGGTGTTCTAGAGCAGTGTCAGGTGTGGAGGGTAGTGTGTAGAAGGACTGGTTGGCCAGGTATTAGCTGTCCTTGCCCTGGGTCTCTTAGGGCTTAATAAATAGTGAGATCCGGTCCTTGGAGTTTCATCTGGAAGGTTCTTCAGATGTCCCAGGGAAATGCAACTGAGAGGACTCTCTTTCTCAGGGCCACAGCTTTTCTAGGAACCAAGTGGGTTCAACTCTGCCACTCCAGGATTAGAAAGACCATGTTCCTTAGGTTATCTGTGTCCACCCTGCCTTTCTCCTGACTTAGCTATGTCAAGCTCTGCAGATTCTTGAAGAGCCCTCAGGCCTGAAGAGGCATCTCTGAATGCATTGAAGGCCAAAGGGCAAAACCCCTCCAGCCCACTTCTCAGAACTATGAGGTGTGACTTAACCGCCCATGTGGACACTAACAGTCCTTCTGGTCAGGGAAGGACTCTTAAGTGCTTTGAGCCATCTACTTGACTCAATGAGAGATTTGGGTAGAACAAGTCCCAATGTGTCCCGGTTCTTATCTTAATTCTCCTTCTTGAGATGGTGTCAACATGTGACCTGGAGGGAACATGCCAGAGCCAATTGTAGCATGAAAATAACCTGAATGCTTCCTTGGGGCTCAGCCGAGGGCTTTTACTTTGCCCAGAATCTTTTCTTCCTTCCTCTGGTTGTGTTCCACTGGGGTTGTGGTCAGATTCAGTACTTAGGAAGATCTCAATCACCCCATGACCTGGGACAGCAAACACCGAGGGGCTTCAATCTCAGTCTGGGGCAATGTGTCCAGAACTTTCCTTAGAACAGACACTAGGTCTATGGCTCTCTTGGGGATCCTGTTAGAGGATCTTGGGAAAAGCTGCTTAGGAAACTAATATCTCTATTGCAGAAGGACACAGGACAGTTTGTACAATGTGTGGTGTCTCCCCACTGTGACTAGATTGTGTAGTATCTGAGGATCCATTGTTTTCTGCTGCTCCCCAGGAGTGAAACATTGTTAACAGTCTCTACCAAGGCCCCAGCTCCAGCATTCTAGTGCTAGCCTTCAGAGAAGGGATGAGTGCACATAGTTCCTGCCTCCACATTAAAGGTCATATTTCGTACCTTCTATGCTGCAGGCTTAGGAGATGAGGTGGGGACAATGCTTGGTGCTAAGTTGCCAGGGTTGAGCATCTCCTCATGCTCATCTAGAATTAGCGTTGCCCCTATCTGGGCTGACAGAGGGATACAGCAAAGGAGAGACATGGGAACTGGGCACAGATTTGAGGAGTGGATGGTAGAGGGAATAGAGTTGGAACATGAACTCCTTTTTTAACAGAAAACCTGCCTTCAAACTCTTGACTTCAGTTTTGCTAGTTGTATCACCCTGATTATACCTAACCTCCCTTACTGTCAACCTATGGGATTACTAACATCTATTCCATTCAAGTGTTAGATATGCAAATATTAACATCATAGGTAAAGTCAGGACACTGAAAATACGTATGTTCATGGCTGTTGCTCATATGGCATCGCCTCTGCTATATCAGAATGCTGCTGTAACAGTTCCATCATTTAAATGGCCCTGCAACTTAGAGGTCCTCCAGTTGCTCAGTACCTACACTGGTCTGGCTGCTATTTTCATAATACCCTTGCTTATGGTCCTAGACTAGTTTGCAGTCCTGAACACAGGTCATCTGAAGATTAAAGGAGATAGCCCCTGGGAAAACACTCCCGAAGACCAAAAGGTGATAAGCGGCACCGAAGTGAAGGCCAATTTCCTCCTGTGTTGCTGTCCCTTTACTCATTTCCTGGGAGACCTTCTTAGCTCATCTCCATTCTTGGGTGGAGAGGCTGGGAGATGATAGCATCCCCTCCTCCCCCCTGGTAAAAGTTACTAGGCCTCAGAGACCAAGCATCCCGGTACACACCTTTAATCCCAACACTCCGGGAGGCAAAGGTAGGAGGATCACCATGAGTTTGAGGCCACCATGAGACTATAGTGAATTCCAGGTCAACCTGATCTAGAGTGAGAACCTACCTTGAAAACCCCCTTCTCTACTTCTCCCCCCCCCCAAAAAAAAAAAAAAAGACATCAGGAGAACAGCCTTGACACATTTCACCTGATGAAATTAGTGACTGTCTTGTCCTGCAGCATATGTGTGCTATGTGATCAGTGCCCTGGGCATCACAGCCGGGGCTCATCGCCTGTGGAGTCACAGAACTTACAAAGCTCGGCTGCCCCTGAGGGTCTTCCTCATCATTGCCAACACCATGGCTTTTCAGGTAAGAGGCAGGTGTGGCTCAGCTCTTGTGTGTCCCTCCTCTTGGTGGAATGGATGGGATTGGTTGCCCAAAGAGTTATTCGGACAGTCACTTACCAGGCTGCTGTGGTCACTTGCAATGACAAGTACAGGCTTGTTGGAGAAAATGGGAGGTTCAGCAGACAGGCTGTCAAGGTACAGGGTCATTTGGTCCCAAGGCTCCTGTGGGTATTGCATAACATAGATGTTGTGGCCCATCAATCTTAAGGGCTGTGATTGATGTGTAATCCATGTTCTGGCCCTGGTTTCCTGGATAATGGACTCATGTTTTACTGTGACTATTTTAGGATGATACCACAATGGGGTTAAAGTGATATATCACAGAATCAGGAACTCTTAGATAATAATAAGAGAAAACACTTGTATAGCACTGGCTGTGCTAAGAACTTGACATAGGTTAACCCATTTTATACTCACAACTATCTTTGGAGAAATTCTGCTCTATTTCCCTTTTACAGATAAGGGCATTGAGGTGATAATGATAAGCACAAAGTAGCTTACGATGTGGGACTAATCTTATAAGAGTGAAGCAAGAAATCAAATGATTCCATTTCTTGTACTATCTGAGTTGTTCCCCACATGTGCTTAATCATTACTGCCCAAACAACCTCTTCTTTAAAGCCCTTGATGTCCTTGTGGGGCAAAGGCAAGGAGGAGATATTGGGAAATTTTTGGAGATAAGAGCCCCAAACAAGCCCATAGGTCCTTTGGAGATGTGTTTATTATGCTTGTGGGTTACATGTTGTCGTGGTTGGGCTGACCTGTTCCTTGGAAAGCATGAGATGGATGGAACTACATATAACTTTGCCAGAAAGCAGTGCCTGGGACCCAAGGCTGCCTGCCTCATTCGTTGCACCAAGGATTAGGCACCCATGAGGACCCCATCATTTCTCCAAGAACTGCAGCGTTCTTTCCCAAAGGAACACTGAACGCAGTGTTGTCCCTCCTGTTTCCCCAGCATACACTCCCAGGAAGCAGCAGTGTTATTCCTGGTTCCAAGACTGTTAAGTAGCTTTTCCATGTAGGCTTCGGAAGCCAGTGTGCAGAAGAGGCCACTGCCCCATGCCTCTTGGGGCCAGAGTCCTGGGGACTAACTGAGATTGGGCTGAGAGTTCTGGGTCTGGAATTTTCCCCAGAGGACATTTCTTCTCAGGTCTGGATTCTTCTTTTCTGTCTCTCTAGAATGATGTATATGAATGGGCCCGAGATCACCGTGCCCACCACAAGTTCTCAGACACCCACGCCGATCCTCACAATTCCCGTCGTGGCTTTTTCTTCTCTCACGTGGGTTGGCTGCTTGTGCGCAAACATCCGGCTGTCAAGGAGAAGGGCGGCTTGCTGAACATGTCTGACCTAAAAGCTGAGAAACTGGTGATGTTTCAGAGAAAGTGAGTGAAGCAAGGATGGAACATGGGGTGTGAGAAACATGGGATTTGGGAACCCCACCTTGTCCCTCAGGACCTGTAAAATAATAGCTGAGTGATTTACTGGGTTAGTAAGTTAAAAATCATTTAAACCAGGCTCATAGCCTCAATTCATGGATGTTTCTGTCTGAGCCATCTTAAATGTAGTAAATGTTCACTTAGCTTGACTAGTCTTCAAGGAGTTTTCAGCCTGTTTGGCGTTGATGGGATGAGCCCCAATGACCATGAAACAAGGCAGAAGAATATAATATGCACCCTGACAGTATAAGGTGAAAACATAGCTTAGTGGAAACACAAAAAGAAATTTATTAGCAAAGTAGCATCAGAATTCTCCCAAGTAGCTGGTTGTGGTGGCTCATGCCTTTAATCTCAGCACTCAGGAGGCAGAGGTTGGAGGATACATGTGAGTTTCAGGTGAGCCTGGGCTAGAGTGAGACCCTGCCTTGACAAAAGCAAATCAAAAAAAGAAGTCTATCTGGTGACAGAGACTGTCCCAAATGTGGGTTGGCAAGGGTGATGCAGAGTGAGCTAATGCCTGAAGCATGTTCCAAAACATAGTGCCTGTCTTTGAAGTATAGAATGCGTCAGGAAGTAGAATGCAAAGATAAATGGACGCCCTTCCTGTGCAGTCCTGGACATGACAGAGAAGTAGGATTAATGGCAGACATGCGCTTCAGAGAGGCCACTCTCAAGATGGGTGAAAGTAGCCATAGAGCCAGAGAGTGAAGGGCAGGGACACCCAGTTAGACACTAGGGAGGACCCAGGCTAGGAAACCGTGTCAGAAATGGAAAGGAGCTAGAAGAATCTGTTAACATAGTCATGGTCTAAAGAATGAGGCACTAACACTGCTCAGATTTCCATCATCCTCCTTCTTGCTAATATCTCCCTCACCTCCATCTTCAAAGTGTAGGAGAAAAGAGCCCTGCCTAGTGCAAGTGGGTGGTCCAGGTAGGTTATGAGTCCTCTCGCCATGGGCTCCATGTGGTCTCTCAATGCAGGTACTACATACCTGGTCTCCTGCTGATGTGCTTCATCATGCCCACACTGGTGCCCTGGTACTTCTGGGGTGAAGGCTTTCGAAACAGCTTGTTCGTTGCCACTTTCCTGAGATACGCTGTGGTACTCAATGCCACCTGGCTGGTGAACAGTGCTGCCCACCTCTATGGATATCGCCCGTATGACAAGAACATTCAATCTCGGGAGAATATCCTGGTTTCGATGGGAGCTGTGGGTAAGTCAGCACTCCACACACAGCATGGTCACATCTAGTGATCTATTGGTTTAAGGGATTTGGCCAGGAGCCAAGGAACAAGAGTGACTTGTTTTAATGATCACTGTGAAGTTCAGGGTTTCCAGTGTAAAACAGAAAGGTCAAAAGTCAAAAGTGTATTTGATTTGGGGTTGTAAAACAATTTCCAAATACTGCCTATGATGAGCCTCTGAGTTTCCCTCTTGCGGATCTGCTTAGACCAGGAGATGCATAAATGGAACATTAGGGTTATCTAGGTGGCCTTTAGGCCTAATGGTTCACATCTGGCCATGCTATGTACACTAATTATAACTTAGTTCTGTAATCTTCAGCTACACCACACTTGTCATTTTTAATTTACCCATTATACTTGAACATGCAATTCTTTTAAGTGTGGGCCACACTTTATCATTTAGTGATGCCAAGTGAAGAGCATAATTACAACTTTTTTTCTCCCACCACCAACCACCCTGTCTTTTCTTGTTCTTTTTTATTCTCTCTCTCTTCTCCTGCTTTGTATTAAGAACTCTTCCTGTTGCGTGTGCCTTTGGGAATTCTCTGATAAAGCAGATAGCTCATTAGAACTTCCTTCTGCAGGCTCACACTTATAACCCCAGCACTCAGAGTTCAGACCAGTTTGGTCTACATAGTGAAATTAATATCTTTCTGTGTATTCTCATCCCAAGCCATATTTACTATTTTCTACCTTTATTTTAATTTTTTCTGTTTCTTTTTAGGGTTCTGTACATCTCCTTCCTTTTGGATACCTCCTATCATTTTGTGTGCGCTTACTTTGGTTACCCCATCTTTGAAATAATGCCTATATTATACAAATCTGATATTTTCATAGCAACAGAAAAGGCTGGTCTGAGTCACATGGGTCTCATATTATGAATAAAACTAGACTTCCTCTTCCTTGTGACCACCAGTTCAAAGTGGCTGCCAGTGCCTTACTTTGTCTGTCCCAACTGTTAACTTCTCCAAACCTGTTCTCATCTTACCCTTTGCTCTCTTCCAAGCCCTTCTCACCATCTTAATCTTTTACTTCTTGAATTACCTCACCTGCCGTCACATGCTTTTGTTCTCTCTGACAAGCTGACTGTTCCCCAGAGCCCTCCTGGGCTGTCTGCTTGTTGCCCCGGCTGCCACTCATTGACCTCTTTTCCCTTTGCCTCTCCCTTGTCAGTGTATCTGACTCCACTCTAAATGTCAGAATAGACGCCTGGTGAATGCTCACTCAGCCTCACAGAATGCAGGTTTAGAAGCTAGGCACCCTGTCCCACTCCTGGCTGAGGTCCCACCATGTACACTTGAGAGCACAGAGGAGGTCCATACTTCAAGGTGCTCTGGTTGGCATCATGTGCTTGGCAGGAATTCCTTCACTTTCTTGTTATTTATGTCATTGTTGGTCTTTAATCTGGGGATGTTTTCTTCTCATACCCTGTACCTTCTCTTACTAGCTATTCTTTATTTCAGCCTGATAAGAGTCAGTATTGTTAGTGTTGGAATCAATTCAGAACTAGAGTCCTGCCATGAGCCAGCAAACACATGATCCATTATTTATAGAAGTTGTCCTGAATCTAGAATTTGTTTTTCTTTATTAAGGTGCTCATCTCAAGAATGATTAGGCTATCTGATATTAGAGGAAGCATCTAAGTACTATCGGAGGGTTCTATTTTATTGACACCTCCTTCCCCTTAGAGCTCAGAGAATTGGTGGACAGATAAGCTCTAGGTGAGCCAGCAAGAGAGCTGAGGGAGTACCTGCCCCTGACTGGCCTTCTTTCCTTTAACTTTTAGTGGCTGCTGTTTATCCTGTTGGAACCTGCTAGCCTTCCAGAGAGCATCAGTGTGTTACTTTCTTGGTACCTTTGAGAAACGCACTTGAAATCTCTCTTGGGTGCTGCTTTTTCCTCCTAAACAGCACCTACACCCAGATTCTGTAGGTTCTTGAGCCCATAGTCACTCACGCTCTGCTATTTTCTGGTGTGTAGCCCTTTCTCAGGAGAACCAGCTTCTCTGTTTCCTTTGAGAGAACCTTTCTCTGAGAGACTCTTAGACAGCCATGGGTGAACAGGGCTTCTCAACTCATTGCTTAAACTTCCTCTGACCTATTCACTTCAGAGTAGAAGGTAGTAGTTCACCCATTCACTCAACAGCAACAGGTCTGGAAGTACCTTTGAGATGTGCAAAGATGAGGAAACAGCCATCCATGGAGCTCCCTAACCTCTCCCCCTGCTTCTGTTCCAGGTGAGGGCTTCCACAACTACCACCATGCCTTCCCCTATGACTACGCCACCAGTGAGTACCGTTGGCACATCAACTTCACCACGTTCTTCATCGACTGCATGGCGGCCATCGGTCTGGCTTATGACCGGAAGAAGGTATCCAAGGCCTCAGTCTTGGCCAGGATTAAAAGAACTGGAGATGGAAGTCACAAGAGTAGCTGAGTTTGGGGCTCCTGGGTTCCTGTTCCAGAAGCCAGCTGAGCAGAAGCTTACAGTTCTATTAACTACTGAATAATGCTATCAGGATGCTACAGATGACTTTAACCCATTCCAGTACAGTATTCTTTTAAAATGAGAAGGCTTTGATAATTTTTTGAGGTAATACATATTTTAATTAGCTAGGTTTAACCATTCTATAATATATATTTTTTCCATGCATATATATGATACATATATACAACTTTTCATTTTTTTTTTTTTCGAGGTAGGGTCTCGCTCTAGCCCAGGCTGACCTGGAATTCACTCAGTAGTCTCAGGCTGGCCTCAAACTCACGGCGATCCTCCTACCTCTGCCTCCTGAGTGCTGGGATTAAAGGCGTGCCCGGCATCATTCATTTTTTAAGAACTAAACAAGTTTGCTGTTACCATGCTAAGCAGATATGTTTATTTCATCTCTATTTACATTGTACTTTGCTTCGTTTTTATCACCTCTCTCTCTCTCTCTCTCTCTCTCTCTCTCTCTCTCTCTCTCTCTCTCTCTCTCTCTCTCTCTCCTCTCTTCTCTCTTCTATTTTCTTTCTCATTGCCTTCCAGGCAAATAGCCGGTCTTGGTTGGGGCTGAGGAGATGGCTCAGTGGTCAAAGGTGTTTGTTTGCAAATAGCTGGTCCACCATTGATCTGTTCACCTTCCAAAGTCTAGACAACCTTTCTGGTGTCTGAGTTCACCTTCCAAAGTCTGGACAACCTTTGGCCTAGATATCTCTCCCCTTGATCTATTCTGAACTTCAAGGTAGGTGGCTCAAACTAGTGAGACAACAAAACCTTCCAGGATGGTCTGTGCTAATTAACTTCAGTACAGACTTTATTACGTGGAATGGGAAAATATCTTTATTTGGCATGCAGCTTGTAAAGCAAGTCGATCATCAGGAAAGACGAGTTAGCATGCAGGATATGGTTTATAGGTAAGGATGGGATGGGAGTAGGAAAAGAAGGCCCTTGGGATGATCAGACCCAGCTGCCTACCTAGCAAAGACTTGATCAGGTACCTCCACACAGCAAGCCTCCTTCCCCTCAGCCATGGAGCTTGCAGAGACTAGAACACAACAGCAGATCAGTGGCTGAGAATAAAGGGGAAACAGTGGTAGAAATGGTCTGTGATAAGGGAGGATTTTATTTTCGATAGCAACAAGATTTCCATGTAGAAAAAGTCTTCAGGTTGAGTGTGTCTAGAATTGGTTTTGAGAATACAGCTCATCCGTCTTCATCTTTTATCTTCTGTCCTCAGATGCTGATCATTTCCCTCATAGTAATGGAGTTTTTATAGCATTTCCAATTATCCAAATTTGACAGATTTTAGTAAGTGGAACTTTGTAGGTAGAAAGAAAACATCCTGGGCTGGGGGTGTTAGCTCTGTTGGTAGAGGGTTGCCTAGCATGCATGAAGCCCTGCATTTGGTCGCCAGGACTGCATCACCTGGGCATGGTGGTTGTATGCTGCTAATCCCAGCACTTGGGAGATGGAAGCAGGAGAATCAGAAATTTAAGGTCATCTTCTGCTGAATAATGAGTTCAGGTTGACTCTGAGATGCATGAGACTCTGTCTCAAGAACCAACAACAACAACAACAAAAAAGATCTTTGCTTAGAACATGAAAATATTACGCTTAGAGTACTTCCCTTTGAAAAAAGTAATGCTAAAGAAAATTGAAGATTAGGAGGAATTATCTTGAAATGGAGTGGTTGAATGCTAAGAGGTAAATTTTCAAATGAAGCTTTTTGGGAACACGTTGGTAGGGCATTCAGAAGGTATTAGTTTGTTTGATGTTAACGCCCAAATTTCTCCTTGGATCATGAAAAAACTGGGCTTCTCCCCACAATGTGGGACGTTCCATGCAGTCCTTTCTCTGACCCTCCAGACCCTGTAGAGCACTGCCTGGGAGCAGGGTGGGAGTCTCTTATCTACTCTGATTCTCGATTTTTAATCTTATCTTTTTCTTTTCTCCTGCCAGTTTTCTCTTTTCTCTGCCTTTTCCTTCTTTCCCTGGACAGGCAGCTGCCTGTGTGTATTCCAAGCACTCAGGACCTGCTGTCCAGGCAGCTCCCTCTCCTGTGCTCTTGGCCACGGAATTGCTGTGTCTCTTTAGCAAATGTCCTCTCTACCTCCACCCCATGTGCCTCTGCCACACAGAGGGCTTCACAAAAATTTAGTAGACCCTCTAGAAACATTCCTGGCTCAGAGAGGTCCTCTGACTCATGAGTCTCAGCCAAATGCTCATGTTGTCCCAGTGAGCCAGCCACCGAGCACAACTGTTTATTGTTAGTCTCCTCTGTGTGGGTCACGGCAGACATGCTCAGTGCTGCCTGCATTCTCTGCACGGTGGCTCTGACTGATCTTTGCAAGGAAGAAGAGGTGCCCCAGCCCTCCTTTTGAAACAGCAGAAGCATGGGCAAGTTCCAGGCACCTCACTACAAGAAAAGGTCATGATTCCCAGAGCCAGGTGTGTTGCAAAGCTTTGACTGAAACATGGCATCGAGATGCTAAATAGAATGTCTGCTAAGCAAACAAACCAGCATCCCTTAACACTCAGCCTTGGGCAGCCACAGTATAGAAAAGTCTGGAAGAAAACCATAGATCTCTCCTGTCTCTGTAGCTCAATGCAGAAGCCTGGCTCTGCTCTATTAGGATTGGTTGGATACAATACCAAATGCTCTGCTCACCAATGGTTGGAGCAGGCCTTTCTTTCTGTGTTAATGAAACACGCGCTTTGTGCTGTTGTTCACTGAAGTAGAATAGAATATCCTGGAAAATCACTAGATGTGCTGACCTGTATCCCTCTGACCTACCCTTTGGAAATCTCTTGGGTAGTTGTACTTCTACAGGTCATCAGGTCTATAACATATGAACAGTAAAATCAACTTTCTCTTGTGATCTTGTTTCATGGATCTAATTCATGCTATGTCCCAATAGAAGGTAGATGGTGACCTCGGGCTGAGAGTCCACTATATATGTGGGTTGTAAGGAATAACATTTTCAAGATTTTAAGCTCAGTTCAAGTTGGCAAGTTAACAAGAAATGTCTTTTTAATGGTGCATTTCCAACAGTACATTGCTGTGCTAACTTATTTGGGTGCCTTACCTTTTCTAATTTTTATTACATAGGAGCCCACCCTTACTCCTCTCTGGACTCACTTAACCTCCAACAGCCTGCAGGTGTGGCTGGCATAAATAGTCTGGCTGGAGGATTATTAGTATAGTGATTTGCAAGATTCTTTTGTGGGCTTCATTTTGGAAAGTTTTCTTAGTACTGTGTGCATTATTAAATACTCAAATTCCAAATGGAGTGTGAAAAAGTAATCTGAGTGTATTTGATTTATTGTCTTTCATTATGAGATAATGATGGTGGCACTCAGTGGAAAGTTTTCTCCTTGGTTTGCTGGCTCCTGAGTGCATTCTCTGTAAGTGAAGCTCAGGTAGGTTAGCGTGGAAATAAACACAAAGCAAAGTGACCATGTTATGTTGGTGGCTAAAGCCACGGCCGGTCTCGCCATTGACATGTGATGTGATCCTCTCTTTTATAACAAACTTACTTCAGAGATAAGCTCATTGATCTATTCAGAAACCTCCTGAGCTACTCACCTAGAAGTCCCTTCTCTTGAACTGTTATGTTGGGTATTCAGATTCCAAAAGATGAATTCTAGGGGACATGCTGAAACCATTGAACTGGATAAGTCACATAACTATAATGTGCCTCACTTTTCATTCTGTTAAAATGGGGTAATAATACTGACCTACCTCAAAGGCCAGTTTTGAGGTATGACTAAAGCTTTTTATTAAGCAGTTGAGAACTTCAGCTGAGGAATTCTCAGTCTCGCAAACTTTAATAGTAGTATTGTCCACATGAACTTGACACGTCCTTATGTGCTGGGTGCCACCACGAGTCCAGAGATTGATTATGCTCATTGGAAAAGTGTATAACTAGTCGCAAAATTTGAGACATAAAGAGTACTTTTCACTGCCTGAGTGGAAATTTTCTCCTTTTTATGTGGGATAGTTGTGACCTAAGGATAATTTTCACTACTTTCTATTAATATCAGCTCTGAAGCTAGTACTGATCTGGGCTTGTGTTTGTTCCTAATAAAAGTGAAATGAATCTGAATTCACTGTGTCTGGAGCTTTTTTACTGTGACACACCACAGTCATCCTATCTGTATGGCCCCTCTATTAGTAGAAGACTTATCAACTTTTATACCTCCCCTCCCCACCAAGCTCATGACCAAACCCGGGGCATTGCACCTCTTGGGAAAGCACTGGACTACTGAGCTCCATTCCCAGTCTTCATGTGCTGAAATAGAAGTGACAAAATTTGAGTCATACTCCAGTAATCTACCCTGCGCTCCCTAAGGGTTACTGGAGGTTGAACTCTGACATTAGGAAACCACGATTCTGCTGGCATTAAGTCAAACACGTAACACCAGCTGACACCTCAGCCCGGGGAAGTACCAGGTCTCTACGTGTCACATGGTCCCAACATAGAGATTCTAGGGCAGCGGGTTGTGGTGCATGCCTGTAGGAAGTTGAAGAGCTGGAGGATCAGGAGATCCAGGGAGAGGCTGAGAGCAGCAGCAGAAGCCCAGCCTGGGAGCACAATTCCTACCTGGCAGCACAGGCTGGGCCTCGTTCCTGTCCCTGGAATGTCATGCCTCAGGGCACAAATGGCTCCTGTGAATGCTGAAGAAAGTAAACAGTCCCTGGGAGGGTTTGCAAGCTCTTGGAGTAGAGAGGGCTTGACGGTCACAAGGTAGATATGGTGGTTAGATTTTGTTATTTGTTTTTGTATTTTTACACCTTTAGCTTCTACTACTTTGAGAGTCCTGTGGAAAAGAGGACAGAAGTTTTACAGTGTGTTTAGGCTCCCATTCCAGCAGGAATCCTTTACCTAGGCCTTCCTGTTCTGCCAGTTCACTTTACTGTCTAGTGCAAAGTGGCTCTCACTGTGAACAGAAGCAAGTAATGACTCTCCCAAGGGTCATTGTCAAATAGGATTTGCATACTAATTTTGAGTGCCTAAAATCAAAGTTCCTATACATTGAGGCTTTGCCAGACCTAAGTAACTTGTTGATAGTGATTTTTTTTTCATCTCAATATTTGGCTTTCTATCCTAAACCCCAGTCTCTATTTTGCTTAAATAATTTATCTTTTATATTTTATATAAAATTTTATTTTATTTATTTTATATTTTATATTTTATTTTATATTTAAATCATATATCTTTTTGTTATTCTAGAACTACACCGTCCCTTTCACATCTGTTTCCCATGAACTGGCAGCACTTTTAATCAATAATGTATCCTCTATGTTTTTTCTTATTTCCTCCTGTTCCTGTTCTCCACCTCCACCCGGTGTGCCTCTGTCACATAGTAGGACTCTTAGAAACATGCCTGGTCAGAGAGGTTCTCTGCTCATGTTGACTCAGGGTTGATGCCCAGCACACCTGCATGCTTATTCCAGGGAGCTGATATTTTGTATATGTATTTCATGTAGGACTTTTCTTAACTTCTGTCTGCAAAAGTTCCTAAAGGAACGAGGAGAGGGGAGACATGTTCAAGCTGCAAGAGTAGAGTGCTAAGTTCTCCTGTTGAAAGCAAATGTAGACAGTGTAAGAGCTCCTGGTGGGAAGACAGTGAGCTCTGCTTATGACACCTTTTTTTTTTTTTGTTGTTGTTATTTTTTTTTCCGAGGTAGAGTCTCACTCTAGCTCAGGCTGACCTTGAACTCCCAGTGATCCTCTTACCTCAGCCTCCCCAGAACTGGGATTAAACGCATGTGCCACTATGCATGGCCCTTTTGACACATTTTATGAGAAGGGATGAAACGAGACTAATGTCTATTCCGATATGATGATGTAACCACGGAACACAGAATTACAAGTGATATAAGACAGTGGAGAAGCTGAAAAAGGAAGTTCCTATGCTCAGTGGCCACCATCTGAACCCCAAGAAGTAGGACAGTCTCTAAATGTCCTGCGCAGAGCAGGAGCAGAAGAGGCACCAATGTCAGACAGAAACCAGCAAAACTATCACTATTTTCAGATGGGATGGTGTCCATCCCACAAACACACAAACACACATAAGGTAAATCCTACACACATCTTTTTTTTTTGAGAGGGAGGGTGATGAGTGTTTTATTGGGTTCCTCCATAACAATAAAAAATGTTGAGAATGGTGCAGCATATTATGACATAAATTTTATATTCATCTAAATTATAAGCACAAAAGCTAGAGAAAAACAGCAGTAAGCCTGGAAAAAGTCAGGAATATTGTTTCTATGCATTTTTCTTGATGAAAACCAAGCTAGAGATGATTGAAGAATTTATGGCTAAACATTTTTGAGAGCCAAAAATATTGTACATTAAAACAAATGAGACTAGCCGGGTGTGGTGGTGCACACCTTTAATCCCAGCACTCGGGAGGCAAAGGTAGGAGGATTGCCATGAGTTCAAGGCCACCCCGAGACAACATAGTGAATTCCAGGTCAGCCTGGACTAGAGCGAGACCCTACCTCGAAAAAGCAAAACAAAACAAAAAACAAATGAGGCTAGAATAAAATATCAAATGCAAAATGTATATAGTCCAAAAATATAGAAGTGATATAATCACACAAAGTGAGAAAGGGGCTGGAGAGGTGGCTCAGTGGTTAAGGCGCTTGCCTGAAAAGCCTAATGACCTAGGTCCAAATCCCCAGTACCCTCAGAAAGCCAGATGCACAAGGAGGCACATGCATCTGGAGTTCATTTGCAGCAGCTGGAGGCCCTGGCCCACCCATCCTCTTTGACTGTCTCTCTTCTATCTCTCTTTGTTTGCAAATAATAAATAAGTGAGGAAGAAGGGTCAAGAGGAAGAGTAAACATAAAATACCTGATCTACAATAGATTAAATAGGAAGTGAAAGGATTATTTAAAGCTGAGAAAAATCAAGTAAGATAATTATATTTAATATTATAAAGGTAAACATAGAAAAGATAACATTGTTTAATAAAACATGGCGCACACTATTTTTACTAGAATATATGAGTTTAGAACTAATGCTGCTAGACAACTGGATATTTATGCAAAGGAATGGTGGCCTATTTTCTAGATCACATGCAAATATTAACCTAAAATAAATCAGGTAATGCTATAAAATTTGTAGGATAAATCACAAATATATATCTTCATCTCAAAGCAGACAAAAGACCCAAAGCCTTTTCATATACTATAATTTCTAATATAAAGCACCAAAAACACAAGCAAGAAAAGTAGACCGTTTCTATGGTTTTAGAAAAACCACGAGAGAAAAATACAGATATATTTTATTCCGATAATTTAAATGACAGCCTGTATTAATGGGTGTTCCTGTGGCTGTCTTCACAGGACTGTGTGAAATAATTCATGTTTTCTACTAGAAATAAATTATTCTAGCTGGGCATGGTGGTGCATGCCTTTAATCCCAGCACTCAGCACAGATGGGAGAGATGGGAGGATCACAGTGAATTCCAGGCCACCCTGAGACTACACAGTGAATTCCAGGTCAGCCTGGGCTAGAGGGAGACTCTGCCTTGAAAAACAAGACAAAGGGCTGGAGAGATGGCTCAGCGGTTAAGGCACTTGCCTCCAGTGCCTAAGGCCCTGGGTTCAATTCTCCAGGACCCACATAAGCCAGACCCATAAAGTGGTGGCCCTGGTGCATTCTCTCTCTCTCTCTCTCTCTCTCTCTCTCTCTCTCTCTCTCTCTCTCTCTCTCTCTCTCCTTGAAAATGAATAAAGAAAAAGAAGACAAAGCAAAAGAGTGAGTTTGCACATTTGCATATCTTTGCATAAGTATAAAGGGTGATTTGGGTATATTGTATCTCAATAAACATTATGAGAAAAAAGTGTTCTGTATTTTGATGTTTTCCATTAATTTTACCTCAGATTCAAATCCAAACATATTAAGGAAGCACTAACTAATCAAGTTAATCAAGGGAAGCAGTCAACATTCCCTTAATTATGTAGTTGTATGGTCTCCAGTCAAACTTCCAAGAGCAAATACCAACGTCATGGTAAAAGGAAGCTGCTATAAACTGCATGATGATGCTCGCTTTGTGATGTGGTTTGAGTGTAAAATGTTCCCCATAGGCTCATGTGTTTGAACACTTGGTCCTCAACTGGTAGCATTCGTAAGGGAGATTATGGAACTTTGGGGAGGTGGAGTCTCGCTGGAAATGGGGAGGAAATGGGTCACTGGGGGTAGTTAGCCTTAGGTTTTGTTGCCCAGCCCCTCTCTCTTTCACCCTCGGTTTCCTGCTATACCAAGTTCTAGTAGTTGGAAGAATCCAGATAGTGAAAAGGGTTTGGACCACTGAACAAACACATATCCAACTTTCTGTAGAGCAGGAAATTCAAGACCTAAGTGCACCATACTGGAGGGACACAATGACTATACCAAGAACCAGATTCCTACACGGAGGCTAGACAGTCCACCTTCTCCCGGTACCAGGTGCTGTTAAAGCTGGGCTGACTCATGAGGTTGGAAGGAAGGAGAGAGTGGATACTGGTGCTGTGGACTGGCTCCAGAACTGGAATCCTACCTCTTGACTATCCTGGGTATACAGGAGAGGGCAAGGCAGAACTGCTTAAATTTCTCTTAAACTCAAGTACCTGCTGGTGATACCCAGATACAGTTAGTGGCAGAGCCTGGCGGTGTGGCCCTCCTCTCTGGCTGGCAGTGGCGGGAGCTTAAGTCATACCCAGTCATCCTGCACAAGCTTCTTTTGTTTTTTGAGGTCCCAGCACATGCTTCCTTATGACCTATCTTACCATTCAACCCACAGAAGTTTGAATCCTCTCCTCTCCATAGAAATAAACTTGACATTTTCTTTCTAGTTTTCCAACCATGCTCCCCTTTCCTGTAAAGCTCTGAGAAATGTCCCCGGCACCTAAACAGACATTAGTGGATGAAATCACGAAAAGATCTCAATCTTTCAGGTTCTATTTCTGCTAGAACTGGATGAAATGTCACAGGAGAGGAAGTCCTATCCTGTGCCCTATAGTTAACTTTCTATGTCATGGGCAAAGTACTGATTCCTGAGCACTGACCTCAGGGCAAAGCCACATGCTCTAATTACAGCTCCAGGGACTATATCCTGAGGTCGCTGGAGACAGAACACTCCCCTTTGATGACCCAGGTCTGCCCTCCCCCACTGTCCTAACATGCTGTACCCAGACCACAGAGGTTCACAAAGGGGCCCGGTGTGCTGTGCTGATTCAGTGATCTGTGCCCAGGTAGGGCCCTTCACAGAGGGACTTAAAGAGCCCTCTCTTCTTGATCACGTTCCAACCAGGCTTTGAAAAACTGAACAATTAAAAAAAAAAAAAAACTGAACAATTAGAGGAAAGAGGAATGTGTATAAGGACAGCAGCTGATGGCTCAGGATTTCTCATGTCTCTATTCATACTTCTTTCTTTATTATAATTCTCAATGTAATAGAGTATATTGTATAATTAATAATAATATACAATATATATTATACACATCATTCTCTAATACTTCATATTAGAGAATTCAGATCAGTAGATGGACTCTATGTGTGTAGATATGTACACACACATACATATAATTTGAAGTGGAATGAACACAACATAAAAATAACTTTAAAAATATTTTTATTGATTTATTTGCAAGCAGAGAGGGATAGAAGAGAGACAGATAGAATGAGGGCTCCAGGGACTCCAGATGCATGCACCACTTTGTGCATCTGGCTTTACATGGGTACTGGGGAATCAAACTCAGGTTGTTAGGCTTTGGAGGCAAGCACCTTAACCGCTGAGCCAACTCTCCAGCCCCCCCCCCAAATAACTACTTTAACATAAACAGTTATATGGCATTTAATTTGTTCATAATACTGTGCAATCATCAACTGTTGTCCCAAAACAGTCATTTCAAAGAGCACACTGTATCAAATCAACAGTGACCATACATTTTCTCCTCACTCCTGGTGGCAATCAATATGCTCTCTATCTGTGATTGCCCTGTGTTCATAGATACATGGAATCACGCAGCATGTGACTTGGTATGTCTGGCTTCTTCTCTCAGCATCAGCTCAGGGCATGCATTGCATTGTACTTCTTCATATTGCTGATTAAGATCCTGTTGTATGTGGACACAATCGCTGCTTTATTGATTCATCTTTGGAATATTTGGGTCCTATCCACATTTTGGCAAGTGAACAGGGCTGCTGTGAACATCTGTGTACAAAAAGAAATGCTTGAGAACCCGCTTTCAAGCGGAGAGCTTGCTCACCAAGCCTTTCCTCAGTGGCGGAAATAGTTGACATTCCCACAAGCCATGTTTGAGTATCACCTTCTTTCTTTACATGTCCCCGCGGGTCCCCTCTCCCCCTTCCGGGAAAGCCGCTGTGGTGTCCACGGAGCCCACCCTTATCTCTGGGGTACACGTGGGAGAAGGCGCACCTCTAATAAAAGGCTCTTATCAACCAAGGTTTGCCTTCTCCCCGAGCTGGGCGATGAGAGGAGGATGAGGGCCGGCTCCCCCCTCCGCCCTGGGCGGGCCCGCCGGGGCTCCTCCCCCGGGGTTACTGTCGGTCAGCCCGACCTCGAGGTTACTCTCGTTCGTCGCCCCACAGCGCCTGACTCCGTGCAGCCAATCAGCAGCCGCAAGGCGGCCCGCCAGCGTCTGCTCCAATCAGGAGGCCCCTGGCAGCCCAGCACGGTTGGGCTGAGCTCGGCTCGGCTCGGCTCGGCTCGGCTCGGCTCGGCTCGGCTCGGCTCGGCTGGGCTCGGCTGGGCTCGGCTCGACTCGACTGTGCTCGGCTCGGCGGGCCGGCCCTAGGCTCGCTCGCTCGCTCGCTCGTGGCTGGGAATGCTCCCGGTGAAAGAGCTTCCGAGGCTCGCTGGGCGTGCACCGCTCTTCCCTGTCCGCGGAGGCCTAGGCACCGCCAGCCTCACCCCCGTGGGGTGACTGAGGGTGTGGACGCCTGTGCCCAGCAACCATGGGGGTTGCCAAGCAGGGCAAGGCCACGGGCTGGGCGCGTGCTGTCTTCCCAGCAAAGTGCAGACGCCTATCACGTAGGAAGCAGAACTCCAGGTGTCACCAGAGCAGCTAAGACTGAGTCGTCCAGGGCAGAGCATGCAAGTGACCAGGACAGCCCCAGGCTGAGGTCACCTGGGATGCAGGGGTGTGCAGGTTCAGAGTGGGGAAGAAAAGTTCAGGGGTGGCTGTGAATTGCCAGCATGGAGGTTTTTAGATAGGGAGTCATCTGAGGCTGTGGAGACAGCAGCGGAACACAGGGGGGTGCAGGTAATGGCTGGAAGGCCACGTCCAGGGGTTTGTACAACTCCGCCAAGTGTGACTGGAGTCAGCAGTGTCGGAGAGTAGATGAGAAGGGGGAGGAAGGACACTCCTGGGCGTCCTGAGCACCACCAATAGCACTGAATTCCTTGGATCAATGAGGTGGGGGGGGGGGCGCAACATGATCCCAAGGGACTCCAAGGGCTGCACTGTGTGCCTCACCTGAATAGACAGTCTGAGAGTAAGAGTTCAGTTTTCTTTTTTAAAAGTATTTTCATTGATTGATTTATTTGTAAGCAGAGAGAGGGAGAGAGTGTACAGGCACTCCAGGGTCTCTTGCCACTGCAAATGAACTCTAGATACATGTGCCACCCTGTGCATCTGACTTACCGTGTTATGGAACCCAGATCATTATGCTTTGCAAGTTGGCATCTATCTTTAATCCCTGCACTCTGGAGGCAAAGAAAGCAACCCTGCACAAGTTCTCAGGACACAGGCCTCTCACACAAACTGCTTCTGGCACAATCCTGACAAAGTTTTTTTCTCACCCTGATAAGCCAAACCTCACAGTCCATAGTCGTTACTGCATTCAGGTCTTTCCAACTCTGACCAGAACCCATCAAACTGTACTTACAGCACTGCAAGGCATCTCCTAGGATGAGGTTTCAAATCCTTCCACATTACTCCTGCAGATCAATTCCAAAAGGCCAAAGCCACAGAATCAGGGTTCTAGCAGCTACGATAGATCCCACTATCTGGTACCAAGTGTATTGTAGTCAGTCTCTAGTTGCTGCTCAGAAAAGAACCCAACAAAAAGCTGCTTGTGGAGGAATGTGTTTATTTTGGCTTAGGGTCTCAAGGGAAAGCTCCATGATGGCAGGGAAAATGATGGCAGAGCCAATGGATGGACATCGCTTCCTGGCCAACATCAGGTGGACAACAGCAACAGGAGAGTGTGCCCAACACTGGCAAAGGGAAGCTGGCTATAAACCCCCATAAGCCCTCCCGTAACAACACACCTCCCACCCCTCTCTCTCGCTGTCTCTCTCCCTTCTTGCAAATATCACAATATTTTTACTTATTTAGTTCTGTTGTAGTGATAAATAACCCAACCTAAAGCGGCTTGTGTAGGAATGGGTTTATTTTGGCTTGTAGACTCCAAGGGAAGCTCCATGATGGCAGGGAAAACAACAGCATGAGCAAAGGGTGGTCATCACTTCCCCAGCACTGCAAACAGCAGCAGGAAGGTGTGCCAAACACTGGCAAGGAGAAGCTGGCTCTAACCTCTGTAATCCAACCCCCAACAAGATTCCAACTCAAAACTTCCATCAGCTGGGGATCAAGCATTCACAACACATTAAATTTATGGGGTACATCTGAATCAAACACTACAAGTTCTAAGGAGAGAGAAAGAGATAGATAGAGATAGAGGAGAGAGAGAGAGAGAGAGAATGGAAAGAATGGGCACTGCAGGGCCTCTAACTGTTACAAATGAACTCCCCTTCAAGCTGTCTCTATTTATTTACTTATTTGCAAGGAGAGAGAGAGAGAGAGAGAGAGAGAGAGAGAGAGAGAGAGAGAGAGAGAGAGAGAGAAAGAATGAGTATACCAGGGCCTCCAACCATTGCAAATGAACTGCAGATGCATGTACTACTTTGTGCATCTGGCTTTACATGGGTACTGGGGAATTGAACCAGGATCTTTAGTCTTTGTAGGCAAGCATGTTAACTGCTGAGACATCTCTCCATCCAGTTTCATTTTTTAAAATAGGACAAATACATTTATACTACTTGTGACGGTTAATCTTGGTGGTCAACTTGATTAGGTTGAGAGATAACCTGATTAGTAAAACCTGCTACTGAGTGGGTATGTGAGGGCATTTCCAAAGCTCATTAACAAGTGTTGGAAGACCTCCCCGAATCTGGGCAGCACCATGCTGGGGGCTCAGAGGGAATAACAGGGAAGGAAGAAGCCAGTTAGAGCAGCCCCATTTCCTCTCTCTCTCTCTCTCTCTCTCTCTCTCTCTCTCTCTCTCTCTCTCTCTCTCTCTCTCTCTCTCTCTCCCTCTTTCTCTCTCTCCTTGGAATGTGGCTGATGCTACCTGCACAAAACCTTCATAATAGGAGAGAGAAAAAATGACATCCGAATAAAAGAGAGACTAGTTGGAAAGAAGAAGGATTTGGGAGGGAAAGGGTAGAGTGTGGGAGGGGATTATGATCATGGTATATTGTTTATATTTATGGAAATTGTCAGTGAAGAAGTTTTTAAAGATGGTATGCGTGGTAGTTTTGAGTAAATGTCCCCCAATAGAATTTATTATAATTGTGAATTGTCTTCAGCCTTCTGTCTGGAGGAAGTGTCACTTTGGCCTGGCCTCCTGGGGTCTTGCCCTGAGGTATTTCCAAATTGGATGCAAAATTCTAGGGATAGATATGCAAAACAGCATCCAGAAGCCAAGCCTGGCAGTCCTGCTGTTTGTGAGTTAAGAGTGTCACAGAGTGCTTGCTTGAGGTGCTGGTGGTGGGTTTCTCTCTCTGCTTGCTTCTGTGAAAGGGAGCCAGCCTTTTTCCTTAACTTCCCCTGGGTCTGTTACTTCAATAAATACTTTCCTCCCCAAAATTGTGCCTGGTTTGGAGATTCATCCCAGCAGCGTGTGCCTGACTATAACAGTATGTGAGAGCAAAAGGCCATTAGGGAGACCTAAGGAGCCCAAGCCTTGGTTGAGATGGTGGTTATACACAGCTTTATGAAGCTCCACACAGTGATCTTAAACACCCAAACTGAATGCTGCACTTACAGGTGCAGCCACTGATGGCCCCTACTTCATAAGAAAGCACAGTATCTGGAAATAAGAGGAACACAGTCAGCAGAGAAAGAAAAAGTGACCCAGGAGCACTGTATGAATAAGGGAAAACAGAGCAAGGCCTGGAAGAAAAAGTATAGGCCATACATACCTGGCCCTGCAAAACACAACCACACAAAAGGACATGAGTCTAGACCAAAAGGTAGATAGATTAACTAAGCTATTTTATTATTTTATTTTATTGGTTTTTTGTTTGTTTGTTTTGACGTAGGGTCTCCTGTAGCTCAGGTTGACCTGGAACTCACTCTCTGGCCCAAGCTTGCCTGAAACTCATGGAAATCCTCCTACCTCAGCCTCCTGAGTGCTGGGATTAAAGGTGTGTGCACCATGCCCTGCTTAAAATGAAGTTATTTCAGACTGAAAAAAGGGAAGCTTCAGTTACGAGGGGCCTCGGCAACTGACTTAGAGTATACCATGGAAGAGGAAGTAGACCTTCTCCTTACTGCTTCAGAGGGTTCACTATGTGGGGATGAGAGTGGGAATGTGGAGGGGGATGGGGAAGAGCCAGTCCCAGTGGGAATAAACTGGCCTAGTTTCCAAGATGGGTAAACTGCTCCTCACTAAATTTGCTTTTCATCCTGTAAGAAGATTCCTGTGTGGGATGAGTTAAGAGACAGGCTTTCCTTTTAGGTTACACCTAGCTTTGAAACTTGAATTTCAAGTACATGAAAACCCCTTCACTAAACATTGGTGACAGGTTAAGTTTGATTGTTTTCAGCCTATTGAATGACTGTCAACCTGTCTCTTTTGATGTCTAGCTATTTCTCACTTCCTGGTTTGAAGCTAATCTATCTCAAATATCTTTATCATGGGGAATAGAGCTCAAGTGGATCAGCCTGGTTGATAGACACTAGTTGCATTTCTAACTAGGCATGTGGTAGAAATTTCATATTATTTTACTGTGTGCGTTTGTGGTGCTGGAGGCTTTTGTACATGCTAGGCAAGCACTCTACCACTGAACTATGTTCCCAGCCCCCCTTTAAAAGATGTTTTACAATTTTGTTTTGTTCTCTTTTTGTTGTTGTTGTTTTGAGGTAGGGTTTCACTCTAGCCTGGAACTCATTCTGTAGCCCAGGCTGGCCTTGAACTCACAGCTATCCTCAGACCTCAGCCTCATGAGTGCTGGGACTAAAGGTGTGTGTCACCATGCTCATTCCTCTCTCTCTTTCTTTTCTTCCCTGCCTCCCTCTCTCCCTTCTTCCCTCCCTCTCTCCCTTCCTCCTCCTTCCTTCCCTCCCTCCCTTCTTCCTTCCTTCCTTCCTTCGTTCATTCCTCCCTTCCTTAATGGGAATTTCGGGGTTCCTTGTCAATATACCAATATGTCAATACACCAAAAATTGAGGAGGGTACCTCAGATTCTTGTCTTATGAACCTAAAGAATTAAATCCATGGTCACCAGATTGTAAGGTTCAGAGAGACTTCATTAGATCAAGAGAAGGGGGCTGGAGAGGTGGCTCAGTGGTTAAGACACTTGCCTGCAAAACCTAAGGAACCAGGTTTGATTTCCCCACTACCCATGTAAATCCAGATGCACAAAGAGGTGCATTCATCTGGAGTTCATTTGCAGTGGCTGGAGGCTCTGGCACTCCCTTTCTCCCTCTCCTTGCAACTAACTAAATAAATATATTTTTCACTCCCTTCGATAGCTCAGCTGGTAGAGCCGAGGACTGTAGATCAAGAGAAGGAAAGAGTAGAAGGTACAGAGAACTCCCATCATTCTCCCATGTGGAGAAGAGGAGGTTCAGGAGTCTGTGTTGGCCACCCAAGGGAGGGATTGTGTACCCTCTCCAGGTAATTATATCTTCTGGTTCAGGTGAGCCAGAAAGACGTCTGATTGGTCTGTGACTCCAAATTTTGGGGTCTTAAATTTGGCCAACCACCATTTTAGGATTAGATTAGAATTTTAGTAAAGGAGACCTCCCACTCTAGGGGGTTCAGGTAGAAGAAGAGGTCAGACAGAGAGATGAGGAGAAGCCAGATTTTTTTCTCTGGATCTCTGATACAGTGGAGACTATAAAGATAAGCCCAAGGACATTCCTGCTTTTTACTTTGGGGGGTCCAATCACCTAAACAGCCTCACTTCCTTTCTTCTTTCCTTCCTTCCTTTTTCCTTCCTCCTTCCCTCTTCCCTCCTTCCCTTGTCTCCCCTTCCCTCTGCTTCTTCTCTTCCATTCTCTCCTCTTTTTCTTTCTTTCTTTCTTTCTTTCTTTCTTTCTTTCTTTCTTTCTTTCTTTCTTTCTTCTTTCTTTCTTTCTTTCTTCTTTCTTTCTTTCTTTCTTTCTTTCTTTCTTTCTTTCTTTCTTTCTTTCTTTCTTTCTTTCTTTCTCTCTCTCTCTCTCTCCTTTCTGAGACAGAGTCACATGTAGCACATATAGGATATTCTTGATTTCACTATATTACTGAGGATGACCTTGAATTCCTGATCCTCCCCACTCTACTTCCCAAGTACTAAGATTACAGGTGTGTGCCACCACACCTTACTATACCATTATTTTATTATTACTTTTTTACTGTGGTGGGGATAAAACTCAGGGTCCAACATATGCTAAGCAAGTGCTCTAACTATGGGCCATGTACATGACCTTTAATTATAATTATAGTTTTAATATGTGTTCTCATTATACTTCATATCCATGTCATTCCTTGTGCATAGTACAGCGCAGTGGTGTGCACATGCATATGAATAATTAGAGAAGTCAGCATGACCTAGTTACTGGATGCATGATTTGGGAAGAGCTATTTCACATATAGTTTTTCCCCCAAAATTAGTTTTTATTTGAGAGAGCAAAAGCGAGTCAGTATGAGTGTTCCAAGGTCTCTTGCAGCTGCAAATAAATGAGAGAGAGAGAGAGAGAGAGAGAGAGAGAGAGAGAGAGAGAGAGAGAGAGAGAATGGAAAAAATGGGCACTCCAGGGCCTCTGTTACAAACAAACTCCCCTTCAAGCTGTTTTGATTTATTTATTTACTTATTTATTTGCAAGGAGCGAGGGAGGGAGGGTAGGAGGGAGGGGGAGAGAGAGAGAGAGAGAGAGAATGGGCACTCCAGGGCCTTCAGCTGCTGCAAATGAACTCCAGATGTACATCCACTTTGTGCATCTGGCTTTACACGGGTACTGGGGAAATGAACCTGGAAGGTTTTGAAAGCATGAATCTTTAACCACTGAGCCATCTCCCCAGCCAATACACATTTTCTATGTGTGGCCAATGGGTACTCTAATACTTTCATGGATTTATCAGGCCAAAATAATTAAAATTTACTGTTGAATTATAAGAGTTCTTAAATATTCTGGATATAGTCCCTTGTCATCTTGTCAGATATGTAATTTATGATATTTTTCCCATTCTTTCTCTGGGTAATCTTTTCATTTTCTTTGGGTTTGTGGGGTGTGTGTGTGTGTGTGTGTGTGTGTGTGTGCACATGCATGTGTGTGATGCATGTGGCCCACAGAATAACCTTGGGTGTCATTCTTCAGGTGTCATTCACTTTTTTGTTGCTGTAGTTGTTTCTAGGTAGGGTCTCACTCTAGCCCAGGTTGACCTGGAATTCACTATGTAGTTTCAGGTTGGCCTTGAACTCACAATGATCCTCCTACCTCTGCCTCCAGAGAAGAGGGATTAAAGGCGTGTGCCACCACACCCAGGTCCACGCACCTTTTGTGAGGCAAGGTCTCTCACTGGCCTTGAACTCAAGAAGGTCAGACTGGCTGGCCAGCAAGCCCCAAGGATCCATTTGCCGCCATTTCCTCAGAGCTGGGGATTACAAGCAAGTGCCAATACTTTTGGTTTTCGTTTTAAAAAAAAGCTATTTATGTATTTTCGGGGGTGGCATGGGGAAGAGAGAGAGAGAGAGAGAGAGAGAGAGAGAGAGAGAGAGAGAGAGAGAGAGAGAGAGAGAGAGAGAATGGACATGCGGCATTTTCAGCCCCAAGTGGCCACTTTGTTCCTCTGGCTTTATGTGGGTACTTGAGAATTGAACCTGGGTCACCAGACTTTGCAAGCAAGTGTCTTTAACTGCTAAGCTAATTCCCCAGTCCACTAATTCATTCTTTTTTCTTCTTTTCTCTCCTTTCTTTTTATTTGTTTGTGTGAGTTCTGGAGATCAAACTCATGTCCTCACGATTTCAAAGCAAGCACTTTACCAACCGAGATGTCTCCCTAGCCCTCTTAATATTTATTTTTTTAAAAAATTCCCATGATTTGTATAGCATTCTATTGTTACTGGACTCTTGCTTACCACTGTTAGTGTCATCCTTGAATTTTAAACTGTGTAGTAAGTGTAATTTTTTTAACTTTTTAATTATTATCACTGTTGTTATTTTGAGATAGAGTCTCACTCTAGCCCAGACTGACCTCAAACTCACAACAATCCTCTCAAGTGCTGGGATTGAAGTCTACCATGCCCAGCATTATTTTCTTTAACTTTATATTGTCTTTTTACTTTCTTGATAGTCTCTGTCTCTCTCTCTTGTGTTTTTTGTTTGTTTGTTTTTTGAGGTAGGGCCATGCACTAGACCAATCTGACCTGGAATTCACTATGTAATTTCCGGCTGGCCTTGAACTCACAGTATTCTCCTACTTCTGCCTCTTGAGTGCTGGGATTAAATGCCTCAGCCACCACGCCCATCTTGATAGTCTCTTTAAAATTTTTTTTCTCTATTATATATAATTAGATACACTTAATGAGCAAATAATGTGTTGATGTCCCCAATTCCCCGATCTCCCTCTTCCCTGTCCCCAATTTGATAGTCTCTTTTTAAGTACAAAAAATTTTAAATTTTGAGGAATTCCAAATTACAAAGCTTTGTTGTTGTTGTTGCTTGTATCTTTTGGTGTTATGTCGCAGAAACCATTGCCACATTTGTGGTTTCAAAAATAGAGAATCAATTGTCTTCTAAGAGTTTTATAATTGTAGCTCTCTTGTATTTAGATCTTGGATTCATCATGATTACTTCGTTTTGTATATAGCATGAGGCACATCAATGATTTCAAGGGTGTATAGGGGTCCTGAGATGTTTGAGAGTCATTGATTTATCTTCTCTGGACCTCACTTGTGGTTAAAATAGTAACGATATTGAATCTAACATTCCTCAGACTGAATGATTAGATTAGAATGACTAGACAGGGCATCACTGCACTGCAGCCACCATCCTGCCTGCGTTTACATGGTCGGCTCTCCTATGGCAACATTCTCTTGTTCTCCGCCAGCCATAACAACTTCCTCGTCTAATAGTGGTGGGTGGGATTGAGGAATAGGACACAGCTAGCTTCTTTTAGGCAGCTTCAGTTAGAAATTAAGGTCCAGAGAGAACCAGAAGATGCCACCCCATATGGCACCTTGCCCAGGCCCCAGAATGGAACAGCTCTCCCTTCTGCCCACAGTCTACACGCCACCTAGATAGATGGCCCAGGTGGACTGGCCCTGGGGGTCCCCCTCCAAATCTACAAACCAATCCATTCTTCCCCATTTATCCCTGAATCTGATCGAAGAATACATTTTCTTGGCTGTTTTTGAAGTAGGGTTTTGTTCTAGCCCAGGATGACCTGGAATTTACTGTGTAGTCTCAGGGTGGCCTCGAACTCACATCCCAAGTGCTGGGATTAAAGAAGTGTGCTACCACACCCAACTTTATTTTTCAAATATTTTTTAAAAATTATGTACTAGGAGAGAAAGAGAAAGAGGGAGATAGAGATAGATAGATAGAGAGAGAGAGAGAGAAGAAAAAGTGTGTGTGTCAGAGACTCCAGCCACTGCAAATATACTTCAGACACATGGGCCACTTTTTGTGCATCTGGATTTACATGGATGCTAGGGAAATTGAACCCAGGCCATCAGGCTTTGCATGCAAGCACCCTAATTGCTTAACCGTTTCTTCAGACCCTGAGAACTTTTTGAATTCCTGTTTTCTCTTCCAAGATATTAAATATCCCTTGTAGCTTTGTTTCATTGGAAATAAGGTAACTGTATCCTCTCTGTTCCTGATAAGAGGGTTGTGTATGTCAGAGCCAAGGACAAGGTTAACTCTTTTGTTTTGAACTAGTCTAAAATGAGACAGGGCTCTCCCTTGAGTACTGGAATGGACTGGATGAACACACCTGATCTACCACGTCATCATAGGTTGCCTTACAGTCAGAGTCAGTAGGACAATTAGGGGAGAAAGAAGGAAAATATTCTAGAATTCATAGGTAAAGGGTAATATTCAATGTAAGAAAAAAAAAACACTGCTACTATTATCTTTGACTTTATCCCTGGAGAAGGCTACACAGTGTGGTGAAAGTAACACAGGGTGTGTTCCCCAAGCATTAAGGACTTGACATGTGTGAGCCCCACCTCAGGCAGGTGGACCCCAGCGATGCTCCAATCTTGAGAGAGTGAGATGCTAGAGAAAGAAGGTAGACAGGCAGACTTACAATTAAGGGCTTGAGACCAAGAATTCATTGGGACATGAAGAAGGACACATACAGGACGGCTGAGTAAGCCTAGTTTCATTTTTTGTAACTTCAGTAGAAAACTTGCAAATTGCCTAAGAGCATGTCATCTGATGACAAGGGACTAAGCCTGGCCTAGGACTTCTAACTTGACCATGACAGCAGATCTCAGGCTCACCCAGTATCTCCCTGTACAACCTGCCATTATTTCTGTTTCAGTGTTGAGGTGGGGTGAGAAGGCCTGGGAGAAGGTGATGAGATCTGAAACAAGATAATGTTACAAGAGACTTGGGGAATGGTGCGCTGGGTTTCTTTGTGTTTTGTTCTTAACTTGCACATGCAGTATACTTATACATAACAATATAGACATTTTGGGGTGTCTTTGATAGTGTTGGAGTCTTATCTTGACTCTTGGGTGGGCAGTAGCTTAGAAGTTAGGGTCCAAGCCTGACAGGGTCACACAAAACTTCTACTGAGTCAGATGTCTCTGGATTCTTGTCTTATTAACTCAAAGAATTGAAATCCACAGACCAGAGGACAAGGTTCAGAATTATTTTATTATAGTTTAGAATTTTGGAAGGGAGATCTTAAGAGAAAGAACTAACTCAGAGCTCTTGCGCAAGAATGGGGCAAGAGGGGTTTTTAGAAAATGACAAGCCCAGCTGGAGACCTAGGCTTGGGTCTTCAATGTGAGCTCCCTGGATAGGCAGCTAGACTAATCAATCCATCTAGATGTCAGGGGTTTGGGGTCAGGTTTTCTGGGAAGGGGGCTAATCCCTTCCCATGCCTTCCCTCCTAGGAAAGGAAGAAATGAGTATGAGAATGGAGGCACTTATTCACTCCCTCTGGTCAGGTTTTAGGAGATAAGAAAAAAGTCAGATTCCCCCTTCTGACATTTCTGACCTATAGCAAAGTGGAATGGCATAGATTCGCCCCCGATAGCCTCAAAGAAGACATTCCTCACTTAAAAAAATTACTTATTTATTTATTTGTTTGTTTGCAAGGAGGGGGAGAGAAGGGGAACACCAGGTGCACCAGGTCCTGTCTCCACTGCAAACAAACTTCAGATGCATGTGCCACTTTGTGCATCTGACTTTATATAGGTACCTCGGAGGTCAACTTTGCTGACCAGAGCCTTTAACTACCGAGCAATTCTCCAGCTTCCCATTCCTCACTTTTACTTTCAGGACCCTGTCACCCCTTAAGTGCCTCAATAATTAAAAAAAGATAAATAGTATTATGAGGCCTTTTAAACAACAGCAATAACTCCTTTTCATTTCCCTACTACTTTCTATTCCTTAGAGGTAACCTCATTAAGTCTTTTTGGCTAACTTTTTGTCGTTTCTCTCTGTATTTCTTTTTAAATAAATATATTTTATTTATTTATTTATTTATTTACTGAGAGAGAAAGAACTCCAGATGCATACATTACTTTGGGCATCTGGCTATATGTGAGTGTTGGGGAATTTCTGAATCTGGGCCTGCAGGCTTTGCATGCAAGCACTTTTAAGTGCTGAGCCATTTCTCCAGCCTTCCTTCTGTATTTCATTTTCTTTGGGGGGTGTTTTCAAGGCAGGATCTCACACTAGCCCAGGCTGACCTGTAACTCATTCCGCAGTCTTGGCCAGGCTGGTCTTAAACTCATGGTGATCCTCCCATCTCTGCCTTCCAAGTGTTAGGATTATAGGTGTGTGCCATCATGCCCAGATGACTGTTACACACTAGGATTTTGCTAATTGCTGTGCTTAGTCTGATGCACTCAGTTAAGTCATTGAAGGGGCAGGAGGGATGGCTCAGTGGTTAAGGTGCTTGCTTCTAAAGCCTAACCACCTGGGTTCAATTCCCCGGTATCCATGGAAAGCTGGATGAACAAAGGCACATGCAGTGGCTGGAGGCCCTGATGAGTCCATTATTTCTCTCTCTCTTTCTCTGTCTCTCTCTACATGCAAATAAACAAACGAATGTCTGAAAAAAGTTCTTTTTTGAGACAAGAACTCACTATGTAGCCCAGGCTGATCTCAAACTCACAGGTGATCCTCCTGCCTCAGCCTCCTGAATGCTGAGATTACAGATATGTACCACTATGCCTGCTTGATTTTACTTCATCCAAGGAATCAATTTTCATTGTTTTGCCTGAAGTCTGTGAACCTCCTAATGCCTTCTTCAACCGAGCAGTGATCATATTTCTAAGCATGCCTTAATTTTCCCACCTACTACCACCAAATCTTGAACCTTAGTGGGTCCTCCTGTGGGAGCCACATTCCTGCTTTGCTCTCCTCGGAGCCTGCTTTAGCTTCAGCTTCCAGGTTCTAAGAAGGCAGAGTTTCGCCATCCGTTTTCGGGCCTCCAACATCTTCTTTTAGTGGCTTCTCTCTGCTAGAGTTTGAGGAAAGAGCGAGTACAGTTTTTAAACTGTCTTCCTTGTCCTGAAACTTCCTTGTAGTTTCTTAGAACCTACGTATCCTGCACATACAGACAGTTTAAGGGTGACAGGGCCCCAAGGGAAATAGCTTTCTCTTGGTTAAATGTGGAAATTGTCCTTGGGCCCGAGGGGAAAATCTAGGTCATTGCATTTTACTAAGTCAGAGAGGCAGAGGGTTCTGGCATTTTCTTATCTCTTAGGGAGCCCTTCCATCCCTTCTCAGAAGGCTCTTCCTAGAGAACTAAGACTTCTGAAAAGACTGTCCTTTTCCAGAAATCCTGAGCCCAGACACCTGAGGTCAGGACTAGATCAGCTGCCCATCCAAGAGGCTCACAGAAAATCCCTGGTGCATTGGCATATCGTATTGGTGCATTAGCAAAGAACCCCAATTTCTGTACGACATATTTATGGGATGTCTCATGTATATCAAATATTATTTAAACACTTGGAACATCAGGGAACAAAAGGGGCTATCTTTTATAGTTGTAGAGGTTATAGTCTATTGTATGTTTGGGGGTAGAGATCAAAATTAATTTATATTTAGATTTATAATTATAGTCAGGTGTGGTAGCTCATTGCAGTTTATCCTAGTACTTGGGAGGTTGCGGTTAGGAGGACTGGTGTGAGTCTGAGGCTAGCCTAGGCTACAGAGTGAGTTCCTAGTCAGCCTGGATTAGAGCGAGACCCTGCCTAGAAAAAAAAATTTAAAGAAGCTATTGGAAGAAAGTAGGGCTGGAGAGATGACTCAGTGGTTAAAGGCGCTTGCTTGCAAAGCCTGATGGCTTGGCTTCAATGCCCAGTACTCACATAAGCCAGATACACAAAGAGGCACAATGTGTCTGGAGTTTGTTTGCAGTGGTAGGAGGCCCTGGCACACCCATTCTCTCTCTTTATCTGCTTCTTTCTCTCTGTCTCTCAAATAAATAAATAAAATATTTTTAAAAAGAAAGTAGAAAAAGTCTTTATACATACTTATTTATTGAATTATGTATCTATGGAAGATTGCCTTCTATAAGTTGTTGTTTTTTTTTTTTTTTGTAGCCCAGATTGGCCTCAAACTCACGGCACTTCTACTCCCTCAGCCTCCTGAGGGTCTATAAATGTTTTAAAGTCAGGTGGAGCTATTCATTTACAGAAGTATAAATATGGAGCAAGAGTGCCTGGGATGAGGCTGTGGCCTGGAGGACAATCCTGACTCTTCCATCATTTCAACAACTCTTGAAGAACATTTTCGCCTTCAAGGATTTTCATTTTATATACTGATATGCTAAAGTAAAAAGATATTTTAAAAACACATAATATGATTAATTCTAATTTAAAAGTTCTAAATCTGGGCTGGAGCGATTGCTGAGCGGTGGCACTTGCCTGCAAAGCCAAGGGACCTGTATTCTGTTCCCTGATATTCGCATAAAGGACAATGTAGGACATTGATTTCTCCCACTTAGAGTGACCTTAATGACCGTAGGTAGCTGCCTTGTTGGGATGGGATTAAACACATAGGCTCTGGAGCCAGAGTGTCTGGGTTTGACTCCGAGGTCTAGCATTTCCTTTTGCAGTCTTCTGGCACAAGTTGTTTAACCTCTTTTTGGTAGGTTTTTTTTATCTATAAAATGGAGATAATAGCGGCATGCTATCTATCTATCTATCTATCTATCTATCTATCTATCTATCTATCTATCTATCATCTATCTATCTCTGTCTGTCTCTCTATTTCACTCTATTTATCTATCTATCTCTCTATATATTCCTGAGTAATACATAGTATTGCTTTGTAGCAATTTTACTTTACATAAAAGATAATAGAAATTCTTCTGCTGCTCTGGGATTTTCTCCATCCAATATTATATTTATAATATTCTCCCACTATGATCCAGATATGTATAACTACTCAATCTTTGGCTAATGGACATTGAGTTTATTTCCAACTTTTTTTATGAATACTCCGAATCTGCCGTCCTGTATATATATGCAAGTGGTTTTCTAGAATTAGATTTCTGGGGCTGGAGAGATGGCTCAGTGGTTAAAAGCACTTGTTTGCAAAGCCTGATGGTCCGGGTTTGATTTCCCAGCACCCATGTAAATAAAAGCATATGCACAGAGGCGCATGCACCTGAAATTTGTTTACAATGGTGGAAGGCCCTTGTGTGCCCATTCTCTTCTTCTTGCTCCCCTTTCTCTCTTTCTTTCTAATACATTAATAAATTTTAGGAAAAAAAAAGTATTTCTGGAGCATACAACGTGGAAAAGGCATTATTACTTTTTACAATGTGTTTTGGTTGTTCATGTTGAAGTGCTGGGGATCCAACCCAGAGCCTCTGCCACAGAGCTACACCCTCTTCCTTTCTTTTTCTTATGACACAAGGTCTCACTGAGTCGCTCTGATTGGTCTTGAATTCTTTCAGTAGACCAGACAGGCCTGCAACTCGTGCTCCTCCAGTGTCGGCCTGAGAAAGAGGAGAAAGCTAGATGCTTTTAGACAGTTTCAGTCAGAAACAGGCTCAGAGAGGACTGATGCCTCCTTGGCCTGACACCAATGGAACTCCTGGCAGGAATGGAACTTATGACTGATTGAGACTGATCTACAGTGCCCTCTGCTGCCCACAGTCTAACACACGACCTAGAAAGACCTGGAACTCTCTAGTGCTCACAGACTTCTCTACCCAAGGTGGGCTGGCCCTGGGGTCCACCCTTCAAATTTACAAACCAATTGGGTCTTCCTTTTACATACCTTAATCTGATGAAAGAAAGCATTTTTCTTTTTTCTTTTTTGAGGTAGGGTCTCACACCAGCCCAGGCTGAATTCACTATATAGTCTCAGGGTGGCCTCGAACTCATGGCCGTCCTCCTACCTCTGCCTCCCAAATGCTGGGATTAAAGGTGTGAACCTATCAAGGCTGTTCTCAGGCCTTCTTCCTATTTCTCTGTGCCTGTTTCTCCTGCTGTGGGCACAGGGATACAGATGAGTTTACCCTCTCCCCATTTCACCCCTAGCCAGGAGAGCAGAATACTGCTTCTTGGTTTGGGTGGTGCTTCTGTTTTATACTTTGGGGAAACTTCTCACTTTAATTACATGTATGATTTTCCTCTGGTCTCTGAATCTACCCCATGCATATTTCCTTTACATTCCAAATCTACCACGTGGGTGCTTTTTCTAACTCTAATTCTTATTTTTTAATATTTTATTTATTCATTTTCAAGCAGAGAGATACAGAGAGAGAGAGAGAGAGAGAGAGAGAGAGAGAGAGAGAGAGAGAGAGAGAGCACCAGAGCCACCACTTTGTGGGTCTGGCTTTTGTGGGTCCTGGGGAATTGAACCCGGGGCCTTAGGCACTGGAGGCAAGTGCCTTAACCTCTGAGCCATCTCTCCAGCCCTTTCTAACTCTAATTCTGCTACCTGTGTAATTTCTTTAAACTCGGGGTAACCATGAGTGTAACTCTCTTATTACTCATTTCTCCTCTAAATTTTGTGGTCTCTGCTTTGATATTTTTTTTTCTGCTGTTCTTCCTTAAGCCCCTACCATTTGCCCTCTTAACTTCCTTCCATGGGGAAGCTCAGGGTGGATGCTGTGTGCATTCATCAGTATTGCAGGTCTGTGACCCCAGGCTCAGCTTCTTCTTCTTCTTCTTCTTCTTCTTCTTCTTCTTCTTCTTCTTCTTCTTCTTCTTCTTCCTTCTTCTTCTTTCTTCTTCTTTCTTCTTCTTCTTTCTTCTTCCCCTTCTCCTCCTTCTATTACATGCTGTTATTCTCCAAAACAAAAGCACTAGGGGCGGTAGTGGGAGGGGACGATGATCATAGTATATTGCATATATGTATAGATGTTGTCAATAAAATGGTTTTTCTTTCCTTTTTTTTTTAAAGCCATGCATGGTGGAGTTTGCCTTTAATCCCAGCACTTGGGTGGCAGAGGTAGGAAGATTGCCATAAGATCAAGGTCACCCTGAGACTACTATAGTGAATTTTAGGTCAGCCTGGGCCAAAACCCTACCTCAAAAAACAAAACAAAAAACAAACCAGAGGCCCCAGATTGGAGTCTCAGCAGCAGTGTTATGAGTCTCCACTGTCCCACTTACTTAGCAGCACTTGATACCAAACACCTCTTTACTGACCTACTTTTGTAGCTTTAATTTCTACTGCTCTTCTTTAAGAATCTCTCATTTCAGCAATTTGTAACACTCATTTATTATACAAATGATTTCCTTGTTCATGAAGTATGTAGTTACCCACGTCAGAAACACTGCTAGATGTCAGGAAAACAAAGTAAAGAAAATGTAGTCTCTGCCCTAACAGAATTTATGTTTTACTGAAGAGGGGTACTTGCAAAGCGTTTAACAATATAACAATTAAAGTGATAAATCACAGCATGCAGAAGGCAGAAGGAGCAGGGAGTCCACCCTATTTGGAGAGGTGGAGGCAGATGAGAGAGGATGAGGGAAGATGTCACACAGGAGGGAGTTGGACCCTGCTTTCACTCCTATTTTTTCTCAGCCTGAAAGATCCGTCCTTATTTCCTTGGCCTGTTCATACTCACCCAGCGCCTACAGGATGCCCCTGTCCCTGCAGAAAAGAGCTTCACTTTGCTCATAACCTGTAACACATTATCTCATCTTCTCTACTAAGTCTTACACATTCATTAACGGAAGGCGATGATGACCACTTACCCATGTTCCTATCACCCATGAAGCCTGGAATACTGTTAGCATGCAGTGTGTATTCGATGAAAGCTTATTTAATGAAAGATTAAAACAAAGCAGGAGGGGCTGCATCATCGCTTCTCACTCTCCTACATACTTCTTTCTTCACACATGAGGTAATGAGTAGGTTGGGATGAAACTAGGTGGCAGAACACTTGTCTAGCCTGTGCAAGCCCTGAGTTTCATTCCCAGTACCAAAATTTTAAAAAAGGATATTAAATAATAGCTAAATTGGAGGGTGTTGTGGTGTGAATATGACCCTAATCCTTTGGTTTGAATATAAGCCTAACTTTATAGGCTCATGTTTTGAATAATTGGTCTGCAGCTGGTGGCACTGTTTTGGGAGATTATAGAAACTTTGGGAGGTGAGGCCTATCTGGGGAAAATAGACAGCTTGGGGGGGGGTGTGCCCTTGAAGGGTGTACCAGGACTGCAGTCTGCTCCTGTTTTCTGAGTTCTGGTTGTCATGATGTGAATAGCTTTGTTCCCCTGTGCCCTTCCAGCCATGATGGATGGACAGACACCTCTGAAACTAAGAGTCAGGATTAATCCTTCCTCTCTTAGGTAGTTTCTATAAGATGTTTTGTCATAGCAATGAGAAAAGTAAGTCATACAGGCAGGTCTTTACTGTTAACAGTATGAGAGAAAGACTAAAACAACCATCAGTCTTCTTTTTTTTTTTTCATCAGTCTTCTTAATGTCATCTCTCTGAGTCTCTTTGTACAATAAACATGTGTAATATTTGTTAATCTGGCCAATCCACAGGGGTTGGTCTGTTTCTTGTGACTTTTTTAAAAAATTGTTTTTATTGTCCAAAATTAGATACATTGTATTAGGAAATATTATGTTTGTATCCCCATTTCCCTCCTCCCTGTCCCCAATCCACTGGGTATCCTCCTCGGTGGGCACACTGGATCAATCCATGGGGTAGGGGGTTATGGATAGCAAGAACTTTTTGAAAAAAAATCTTTTTTTGACAGCTTCCATAGTTATAGACAACAAACCATGATAATTTCTTCCCACTCCCACTTTCCGCCTCTCAAATCCACCCTCCATCATATCCCCTCCCCTTCTCAACAGTCTCTCCTTTATTTTGATGTCATCATCTTTTCCTCTTATTATGAAAGGCTTGTGTAGGTAGTGTCAGGCACTGTGAGGTCATGAATATCAAGGCCATATCAGATCTGGAAGATAGCATTGTATGTACTCTTGCCCTTACTTCGGTTCTTACATTCTTTCTTATTTCTCTTTTTATGTCTTTTTTCCTAGCTCTAGCTGTTTATTAGTAAACAAAACTAGATTTTTGTTTATGTTTGAAAAATTTGGTCAATCAAATTATATTACACTTTTTTCAACTCTGAGATATGGTCTCACTCTGTAGCCCAGACTGGCGGAGGCGATGTCCACCCCTCTGCTCATGCCATTGTTTTCTCTGCCATGATGGAGTCTCCCCTTGAGTCTGTAAGCCAAATAAACCTCCACAAGCAGCTTTTGCTTGGGTTCTTTCTGTGCAGCAACTAGAAAGTTGACTACAACAGATTTTGTGCCAGAAGTGAGGTCTGTTGCTGGTAGAACCCTGATCTTGTGGCTTTGGGTCTTTTGGAAGTGATCTGCAGGAGGAATATGGAAGGATTTGAAACCTCTTCCTAAGAGACACCTTGCAGTGCAGTAAGTACAGCTTCATGGACCATTCTGGTCAGAGTTTAAAAACCTGAATGCAGTAAGAACTATGGACTGTGAGGTTTGGCTTAAGAGGGTGAGAAAGAACTTTGTTAGGACTGTGCCAGAAGCAGTTTGTGTGAGAGGCTTGCTGCATTCTGCCTGCCTGTGTCCTGGGAACCGGTGCAGGATTGTTTTACATAAAGATGGACTGGTGTGAGCAGATGGAGATGGCACAGAAAGAAATGAAATCTTTGGGCTGAAACTGCTGCCCTTTCACCTGAAATTGTTTGAGATATTACAACCATTGAGATTGGACCAGGTGATCTGCACTGGAACAACCGTAAGAATGTGGACTCTTTGAAGTAAGGGGTCTGAATGCTTTGTCCACTCCTGGATTAACAAGTTAGTAGCCACTTGGTACCATGGAGTATAACAAATAGTCATTGGATTTGCAACAGTTTTGTTTTTGAAAAATGACCATCGGCAATGTGAAGCAGGTGTGCAGGATTGCCTGCGTGGAAGCCTGATGGAACCATGAGGATGAACTGTGGGTTGCAATGGAGACCAAATAAGATGCCAGGACTATGCATGGCTGCCAAGGTGAGCTGCCAGAACCAGATGAAGTTTTCCCAGACTGTGAGTAGCCAAGCTGGAGGGGCAGAATAGAACCTCCAAAAGACTTGTTACTGGTTAGAATTATTGAAGTTGGAGTTAAAAATTAAAGTTTCCCTGCTTGTTATAAATCTTGTATTGGTTCAATCTGTTTTTGCCATGCCTCATGTTATCTTTTGCAGTATAAATGTTCTGTGCCATTATGGGTTTGCTTATTTGGTATTATTTTCTCAGTTGAAAGAGAAACTGTGGGGACTTAATAATTGAACTGAACACATTGTATTTTGTATCACGTATGATTATTTTTTGTGGGGGCCAGAGGTGGACTGTCATGGTTTGATCCAGGTGTACCCCACAAACAAATGAATGTGTTCTTAATGACCCATCCCCAGCTGATAGCAGTTTGGGAATTAGAACCTCACTGGAGCTGGGTTGCTGGGGGCAGGCTTATGGGGGTTATAAGCCAGGTTCCTCTTGCCAGTGTTTGGCACATCTTCCTGCCATTGTTTGCAGTGCTGTGGCGGATGTGATGTCTACCCCTCTGCTCATGCCATCGTTTTCCCTGCCATGACGGAATCTCCCCTTGAGTTTGTAAGCCAAATAAACCCATTCCTCCACAAGCTGCTTTTGCTTGGGTTCTTTCTGCGCAGCAACAGAGAAAGTTGATTACAACACCAGACATGTATTCTCTTCTGTGAGTAGGCCTCCAGTCCAATTAGAGAGCTCTTGGATTCCCCAACAACAGACATGCCACTATTGCACCAGTTGGCTCATTTGGCCTGGCTGGGCAATCTTAAGGCTTGCAAGGTCCACTGCTGTTTACCACTGTTGATAACTCCCCTCTCCCATAGAGCTGTGTGTAGCTGTAGCCTTTTCCAGCTTTCTATCAACTGGTTAATAGGGATGAGGTTTCCAGCTCAGCTCCAGCTTGATTTCTCAGTGATATTCAGCCCAAGCATGTGTGGTCTTCAGCCACAAGGTCTTACCATCTCATTCTGGTGGGTCACTAAGAGCCTTGTCTGCCCTAATCTTTATTATTTCTTCCTGTCTACTGATTTTTGGTTTGCCTTGTTCTTCGTTTTCCAAGGCATGAAGTTGTTTATTCGTGACCTTTCTAAATTCTTAATAGGCATTTAAAACTATAAAATTCCCTCTTAGGACTACCTTCATTGGGTCCCATAGATTTTTGGTATGATGTGTTTTCATTATCATTTGATTTTATAATTGTTTTTATTTTCTTCTTGATTTCTTCAATGGCCCATTCATTATTCAGTGGTGTACTGTTTAGTCTCCATGTATTTGTATTTGTGTATGTTATATAATTTTTCTTGCTTTTGATTTGAAATTTAAGTCCACTGTGACCAGATAAGAGTACAAGTAATTATTTCAACTTTCCTATATTTGTTAAGTATTGCTTTATGTCCTAATATATGGTCTATTTTAGAGAATGTTCTATGTGCTGGGTTTGTAGTCATATATTCTTTTAGCCTATTTTTGTTGTGGAAAGTCCTTGTTTCTCCCTCAATTATGATGGACAGCTTTGTGTGATATAGTAATCTTGGCTGACAGTTGTTATCTTTCAGAACTTGGAGTACATCACTCCAAGGTCTTCTGGCTTTCAAGGTTTGTGATGAGTAATCTGCTGTTATCCTGATGGGCTTACCTTTATCGGTTACTTGATGCTTCTTTCTTACTGCTTTCAATATCTTTTCTTTGGTATGTGTGTTCAGTAGTTTAATTATAATATGGAAAGGAGAGGCTTTTTCCTGGTTTTGTCTGCATGTTCTTCAAAATGCTTCCTGTATCCACATTGGCCTCACTTTTCCTATTTGGGGAGATTTTTCTTCTATGATTTTGTTGAAAATATCTATTATCCCCTCAGATTTAAATTCTTCTCCTTCTACTATACCCTGAATTCTTCACAGTGTCCTGAATATCTTGAATAGATATCTTGAAATTCCCATCCTTACCTTCCCATTAGTTTGTCTTTCTCATTGTTGGACTGTTCTAAATCTCACACCTTGTCTTCTAGTTTAGATATTCTGTCCTCTCCTTGATCAGGACAGAGTTTTTTAATTGACTTGCTGTGTTTTTTATTTCTAGTATTTCTGATTGGTATTTCTTCAGTATTTCTATTCCCTTACTCATATGTTGTATCAACTTCCTTATTTCATTAAGTTGGTTTCCTGTGTTCTCCTTGAGGAGTTTGTTTTCTTCTTTGATTCCTTTGATGTATTTTTTGATTTAACATACTTATAACAATTCCTTTGAATTCATTTTCAGGCATTTCATCTAAATCAGTCTCACTGGAGGTCATTTCTGATGAATTTATAATTTTTGGTGGAATTATATTGTCTGGTTTTTTGTGCTTCTTCTATTATAATGTAAATATTTTTGCATCTTGAGTTAATTAAATGCTTGGATTTTCTAATTTTCTGCTATGTTCTTAGATGTGTAAATCACAAGTTATATATCTTCAGGATAGGAGACTACGGTGATAGATGTGACTTTTATATTACTCTTAGAGTAACAGCAGGAGTGACCCAAGGTGTTGGATTTGCTTGTTATGCAAATATTCTATTATGCTGGGTAGAGCAAAATACAGGCTAATTCTAAAGTCCAATTTGGCAATATACTCACATACACAAATCCAGCATGGAGTATATATGCAGGAGTGGAAATTAAAACAGTATAACAAAGCCAAAATTCCTAAGGGTGTGTGTTGATTCACATCCTGAATCCTGTAGACCTGGAGGCTGAGATTCCTGTTTTGTAATGGGTTCCAGGTCAGCCTTGGCCCAAGTGGGAATCTGCTCCCAAGAAAGACAAAAGAAATAGGCAAAAAGGCACGATAAATCAAGAAATATCAAAAGTGGCAAAAATCACCCCCCCAAACAGCTTAACTGACCAAAAGTTATGTTACTTTTTTGTTGTTGTTGTTCTTTAGGTTATGTTACTTTTGGGGATGACTTCTGGACTCACCTATGCTGAGTGCCCAACTGTTTTTTGTTTTTTTTTTTTCTTTTTTGGCATGCTTGGGCTCTACTAATCTGGTTGGATTGGTGAACCTGCTGTTCAGATCTGATGTGCTGAATGCTATGTGGCTGAGGGGTGGCTAAGATCCCTTGGCATACCCAGACCTCCAGTGGTTTCTGGTTCTGCCAGTTGGGATAGGGGAGGCTGTGGAGGGTGCCTGTGGAGGGGAGGTTGTGGAGGGTGTTCCCAGCCAACATGGAACAGGTTGTTTGATTCTGTTCCTGGACTGCCATTTTACTATAATTTTGAATAATATCCATGGAAATATATTACCTATAGGGATAAAATGGAAAAGTGTTGTAATTACCTTCTTGTTACTGGAATAAAATTCCTGACTAAAAGCAGCTGATGAAAGGAGTCATTGAGGAGCTGGCCAGCTGGTCCCTGTTGTCTTCTCTACCAGGTTTTTTGACTTTGTGAGGCCAGTGTGAGTGGAGAGTCTCCTCACCACAGTTCTGCTCATGAAGAATCCCTTCACCATAGTTCTGATCATGGAGAATCCCCTCACCACAGTTCTGCTCATGCTGACTCAAGCATGGCTGTACTATTAGTCTTCCCAGCAGGCTGCTGGAGCCAATTCTGGCTGGTTGTGTGGTTGCTAGAAGTTCTAGCTCTCTCCTGCTCTCTGCTGAGGCTAATGATTCCTTACACACCTTCACTTTTTTTTTTTTTTTTTTTTTTTTTTTGGTAGAAGGGTGTCTTGTGTGGGTTTCTGCCTTTTTCCCCCTCCAGATTGCTTTGGGGTGGCTACTCTGCCGCCATCTTACCAGGAAGTACTCTCTTTTTTATGTTTAGAGAGATTTTTATTAGATTCAGAAAAGGGAAGAGGAGAGAGTCGAATGAGCTACTGCTCATGAAAAGGCAGGAGTGGGATAAAAACTCATAGCACTGAGGAGTCAGGAGCTGTAAAAGCTGCTCTTGCCTCTTTAATAGTGCTACACTCTCACTTCTAAAGCTCTAGCCATCATTAATCCATGACCAGCGTATCTATCAGCAGAATGACAAGCGATGACTGTCTGCTTCATTAGTGGGGAATGAGGCAGGAAGCTATTCAGAACTGGGAGCTGCTGACTTAAATACTCTGTGGAATGAGCCCTTCTCTCTCTAATAGTGAGGGCCACCCTCTGACACCTGCTTTCAGCTTTGTAACATATACAATAAGTGCATAAACATGCAGTAAGTTATAGGTAGGTAACTAAATTGCAGAAGTGTATCAGCTCTTCTTAGATGTTGGGAGCTCAGGCAGGGAGGGGTCAGCAGTTGGATGTGGCAGAGACTCTTCATTTGATATTCAGGGGTAACTGTCAAGCTCTGCCACATGTCAGGCAACTGTCCCTACTGACAGCACAGTTGATTCTGCTCCAGGTCTGTCGTTTTACTATTACTTTATATAATATCCACATAAATATATTACCTGTACAGATAAAATGGAAAAGTGTTGTAGTCACCCTCTCATTGCTGGGATAAAATACCTGAGTAAAAGCACCTGATGAAAGGAGAGATTTTATTTTGGCTTATGGTTTAGAGGGGAAGCTTCATGATGACCAGAAAAGAATGGTAGAGCAGAGGCTGGACATCACTTCTTATCATAGCAGGTGGAAAACAGCAGCAACAGAGTGAGCCGAGCTCTGGTACAGTAAAGGTGGATATAACACCCCTAATCCTGCCCCCAACAATACACTTCATCCAACCAGGCTCCACCTCTCAAAGTGCTACCAGGTGGGGACCAAACATTCAAAGCACATGAGTTTATGGAGGACATTTTGAGGCAGTTTAGGGTGGCTGGATCCCCAAAAATAAAGGCAGGAATGTCACTGGGTTTATTTTTGCAGTTTCCATTGTGCTAGAGATCCAGAAAAAAATCTGGCTGACCTGTTTTTCCAACTAATCCCCTCCCTAGTGGTGGAGTGGGAGGTCTCCAGACTTTGTGGTTGGTCAAATTTAACTTCCTGAGCCATCCTGAGCCCAGACCAATCAGCTGTCTCTCTGGCTCACCTAAGGCAGGACACAAAATTGTCCAGTGTAATTTTAAATACACAAGGAGAGAACAAATTGCTTTCTCTTCTTCTGGACTGGCCAGCTCAGAACTTCCAGGTTTTGGTGAGCCCCTACCTGCCCTGTCTCAGGCTGATATGAGGGGAGAAAGCCCCTGACCCCTACTCTTACACCGGCTTACCAGTTTTCTGTTTTTCCTTTTCTTCTCTTGTTTTAGAAATACTCAGTGACAGACAAAACCTTCGCAGCAAGAGGAGAGGGGAGTTAAATTTTACACCTGGCCCGAGCCTGGGCGGTCCAAGCATAAATGAAGCATTGACCCCGAACCCCAGTTACAAAGAGATTTTAATAGCAGGGCACAGAGATGTGTACTGACATTAGGCATGTAAATTACAAACACCGAGCAACTCACACATTTACAATGGGTTCAGGTCTCCAGGTATCCTCCCAGCCTCATCTTTTCCTAACTTCCTTATCACAGTTAAAGCAAAAATCCTTCTTTTGTCTCCCAGGACTTCAAAGCTATGGTCGTCTACCACCTCATGCTATGCCACTGGCCATCTGTGGCAAACAAATGTCTGCAGAATGTAACAATGAATATGGTGGGAGGGACAGTGAGCTCATGCTCATTTTGCTATAATACTCTTAAGGTGTTTCTTATGGGCTAAGCTCAGACCACATGGTGCTCCTATTCCCCCTTCCTTGGTCCAGAGACTCTCCCTTCCCACTTCTGAATAAATATGATTTAATAATTATCCTTCTCAGTCTGACTTCACAATTCTTTAGTTAATTAAAAGATAACTCAGGGTTTGGGGTTCAAGAACTTTCCTCAACTCCTCCACTCCGTTTCAAGTCCAATCTTTTCTTCATCCTTTACTCATTCCTTCTTTTTCCTAACACATTGAACACCATTTGGAAGTTTTTCTGAACCTTACTCTCTGGTGGCCTATGAGTTTAATTCTTTAAATTCATGAGACAAGAATTCTGGAAATTCTAACTTTGTTGGTGCATTGGCATATTGGTGTATTGACAGGGAACCCCAAAATCCCCATTATGATTTGATTCAAACCACCACAGAAAGCTATAAAAACTTGGATGAAAATCTCTCCATATTAGTGTGCCCACTCCCTGTGTTAGATACTTCTTTCCTTTATCCTTCCCAGGTTAAAGGTCATCAAAGGTTAGGCACCAGTGATATCCCAGAATCTCTGTTGTCCATCAGCTGGTCATCTCACACACCTGTGTAAACTGGGTTTGGAATCAACATAGACTACCACCTGCAGAGCCCTTGGGAGTGATGGTCCTTCATTGCAGTGTGTGTGTGTGGGGGGGGGGGAGGCCAAGATTTGCATATCTTGCCAGGATGCTTGGACTTCCTCCAGGAGGGAATCTATTTGCATCCAGTTGCAGGACCAGATTGTAAAGAAAAGATTCTCTTCAGGAAGACATATGCATCACAACTACAGTGTTTTTTATTTTCTTTCCAGATTTTTAAAAAATATTTTATTTATTCATTTTCAAGCAGAGAGAGACAGAGAGAGAGAGAGACAGAGACAGAGACAGAGAGAGAGAGACAGAGAGAGAGAGAGAGAGCACCAGGGCCACTACCTTGTGCATCTGGCTTATGTGTTAAGACCTGGGGAATTGAACCCGGGTCTTAGGCACCAGAGGCAAGCGCCTTAACTGCTGGGCCATCTCTCCAGCCCTTCTTTCCAGATTTTGTAGAAACACTCTTGACAATTACAGATTTAGTTGCCAGGAGAACTAGAAGGGAGCACACAGAAATTGGCTGTTTCTCTCTCAGGATGAGGACCAGTGTTAAAGGTAGGGAAGACACTTTCCTCAGTGCTTGGACTGGGTGGTAGAAAGTGAAGCTTCTGGGGGTATTTGTAGGGTGCCAGGGATGAGAGGGCCAAGTCAAGAGCCCCTCTGAGACTCCACCGGGGGAGCTGGTGCTGGTCCAGGGGCAGAACTGCAGCCAGACTCCCCCATCCCCTCAGCAGCTCGGCCTTCCTTTCTGTGAGACCTGATTCTCTGACAGCTGTTCAAACTCACCTCTCTCTGCACTCCAGCTGTGGAGAAGAAGCAGAGCCTGGGCCCTGGATTGTCCTGCACTTGTATAGCCCATTGCTTTCAATTAGCCTTTGTGTCCTTTTCTCCTCACCCTGCTCACGAGACAAGGAAATCAACAGAAGGGAAGGTGTTGCTTGGCCTTTTTCCTGTGTCTGTGAAAGTCATCCTCTGCAATCTCTTGTGGGCATCCGAACAAAACAGTTTTTAGAATCCTGCATTTGTAATCCGTGTGACTACAAACCCAAGCTTTAATGAAGATCAGGTGGACGTGGCTACATCAGAATTCTTGGTGGATGACAGGGGAATGTGTACTTCCCGTGTTCAGTTGAGCATCAGCACTGCCAAACTCACAAAATGGGAAAACTCCAGAATCCTTTGAACTAGAAGACACTTTTGTCTTATGACATCCCCTAAGTCTTGTTATG
>PVHP010007959.1:0-54689 GCA_004024765.1 Zapus hudsonius
GGGGGGGGAATTGGGGAATTCGGGATAACAACGCATGGTTTGCCCACTAAATAATGTAACTCATTATGGACAATAAATATATATTTTAAAAAAAATTAAGAGTTATAGAAACTATGTTAGGTAAGAAGGAGATGTTATAAAATAAGCAGAATATTAATAAGAAAATTTAAGAGGTTATATTGGAACTATAGATAAGAGCAATCCAGCTGTTCTGAACCGCCTACTTGAAGCTAACTTTTTCTGACCTTGCTCTCTTTTCCTTTATCTCATGGAAGAATAAAATTTTATAGCAAAAGGAAAAGACTATGATGGCCTGTATTAGGAAAAAAATCTAAATATGTCACATACTATATTAAAAATCCCCATTTGTAAAAATGATTCTCTGCTGATTAACTGTTAAAAGGGGAAAGATAGTTGTTTAATTGTATATAAGTTTCACTTTCTAATATTTTGTGTAAACGTTCTCTTTCTTTTTTTAAAACTGGGTACACACTGATCTAATCTAAATCTACTGTGTCTGTTCATGGTAATTGTTTCATGGTATTGCTTTGATGTGTCATTGCATGTCCCAAGGAAAAACTAAATAACAAGATCTGTGGTCATATCATTTATACATCTTTAAAAAGTTACTGAATGCTACTCTTGGCATATGCCTAATATTAAGAGGTGTGCATGTGCATATAAAAATAATTTTGACTATTATTACTTCATTTGGAAAACAAGTTTTCAAAATTTGTAGCTAAGCCAAAGTAAGCTATAACTGAAAAATCTGGAGTAATAGAAAATAAACCTGCTTAAAGGCTTGCAAAGGCATCCTCCAGTTTACAGATGGCTCTAATAGGTTTTGTTACATAATTATAATTTATCTTTTACAATATATTTGGGACAATAACTCATCACTGTATTTTTAGATTTAAAAATAAAAAATAATTGAAATACTCATTAAATGATTAAAATATTTACCATAAAAGACAACAGATGGCCAAAAAGAAATTAAAACTTCCAGGCTTTGATCCTGCTTTTTTTGCCTTGAAGACCCCCCAAAAATGTGCCTTTGGTGGGGGTGGGGGTTGGAGAGATGGCTGAGTAGTTAAAAGAACTTGCTTGCAACTTCAATTCCCCAGTACACATGGAAAGCAATATGCACAAAGTGGTACATGCAACTGGAGTTTTTACCATTTTAGAACTTTTAATTTATAAAAACCTTTACATTTGTGAATGCAGTTCATGGGCACTTATATTTGGCTACAGAATAAACTGTTTCTTTTTCTCTTTGAGATGAGAGCTGTGTTTTGACCATATCATTTTGTATTTTGTTAGCAGGACAATAGAGTCTCTGTCATTTTCTCTTTGTATATATGTGTCATGATTCATTATGCTATATGCGCCATGAGGGGTGGAATGTCAAGCATGTTAATTATATAACTCATACCTCAGTATATGTATTTTCTGATAGAATAAAAGACGTGGCAAAAATGCATAAAATTCTAGACAAACCATAAACAGAGTCCTGGATTGATAATCATCATCTGACTGAACTTTTTTCCCTGTTTTTTTTTCTGTTTTTGTTTTTGGTTTTTTGAGGTAGGGTCTTGCTCTAATCCAGACTGACTTGGAATTCACTATGTGGTCTCAGGGTGGCCTCGAACTCACGGCAATCCTCCTACCTCTGCCTCCCTAGTGCTGGGATTAAAGGCATGCGCCACCACGCCCAGCTATTTTCCCTGTTTTTTAAAGAGCATTCACATGATCTGTTCTCCATGGGCGCAAAAAATTTTATAAATTTGAAACCTGTAAGAAAACTGAATTAGAATTCTTACATTTTCATTTCCATCGAAGTATTAAAATAAGCCAAGAACATGCATCTATCAAAGTGACAGCTTTGATATAAACTTCAATAATACTATGTTCTTATATATTTTTCATAATGTCATTGCCTCATGTTGGACTTTCAATGAACCAAAGCTAGGATACAAAGTAGCTCATTCATATTTTAATTCAGAAAAGGAGAATGTGAACATAATCTAAAGCATCCCATATCATTGTATGCTGAATTTATAATAACAGCTCCATAATTTATAGGCTGATGGAACATATTTCCAAAACAACTTGGTGTGAGTAATGAAGCAGTATGTCACAGATCAGCAACTGAATAGATAATGTAGATACAGACTTGATTTCCAAATCACTTAAACTATGAGCAAATAAGAGAACCTGCAAACTTATCTGACAGAATATAATGAATACCATGTGGCATGAGTTAGAATGGCATTAAAGTTGAACAGCAAATATTGAATGTCCATTAAAGTTTGAAAAAAGATCTAAGAAATTATTTGTAAAGCTGCAAATTTGGTAAATCATATCTAAAATAGCATCCATGAGTCAAATGATGACAATTGTGATAATAATAAGATAGAGAAGCTGGAGACATAGCTAAATTCAAAGAGTTCTGGCCTTGCATCCATGAAGCTGTGGATTTAATCTCCAGCACCCTCTTCAACTAGGTATAGTAGAATGTGCCTACAATCCCAGAGTTTAAGAGGTCAAAACTGTAGGATGAAGATTAATAACAAGGAAAAGCTCTGTTACACAGCCAGGGTTTCATGAGATCCCATCTCTAACTAAATATTAAATGAAAGAAAGAAAAAGACAGAAGAGAGGAATGAAGGAAGGGAAAGAAGGAAGCTATCTTTCAGTGATTGAGCATTTTCTGTATGTCAGGCACTATTAATGGCATTAACATAAATATACTTTGATACTCAAAAACTATCAGCAAGTTATTGAGTCCTAGCTCTATTTATACATAAATAATCTTTCTGCTTTTTATCCAATTAACCTGATAGCTTTACATTTCCTTTTCCACTCAAACATACTCATGTTTTCATCTTTGAGCTTTCATCTTTCATCTATGAAATTTTTAATCTTACAACATATTCTCATTTCTTGTTCTACGTATTCTCTCCTCTCTTTGCAACCTTTGTTGCCTTTTAAGCTTTATTATGATAGTAGTTTATCTTTGAAGATGACTATTCACTTACTCTCACAACAGAATCAGCTTAAAATGAGGATATACATAAGTCAATGCTTTTTAAGATAAGAATAATATCACAGTATATAAGATATAACATATTTTCTACTTCTGGAGCTTGGTCCTTTGACTTGAATCTATTTAAGCAAAGATGCAGACTTAAGAGGCAGACACTTAAGCACACAGAACAGTTAAATTAATTTTATAATTAATTTGTGGTATCATTTAGGCTATATGAAGGAAAGATCACATCATAAATGGGATAAAGTCTATCATGGGTAAGCCAAGAGCTTTTTCATCAAAACCCTGGCATGATTTTCACTAAAAACAACATTCTAGCAGTGTTTCCATCTTCTTACAATGGTGTTCATTAGCATCTGAGGATGCAAATGGGAAAACTGCACATCAGTTTTCCAGGTTTATGCTGCAAGGTAGGTTTAGAAATATAATCAGTAAGGGAATATGTGATTCTTTTTAATGTGTCTCCTCTGATTTACATGCAAAGTGATAGCTCATACTAGAGGTGACCTATAAAACATTTTTGTTTAGAATATTAAGCTTTGAGGAGAAGTAAGATACTGTTAAAGAAGCCACAAATCTCCCTCCTGTATATATGTCTATAGTGTGTGCTATGTGTATTGTATGCATGTGGGAACACATCTGTGTGGGTACACATGTACATGTGTGCATATGGAGGTCAGAGGTAGACCTGAGGTGACTTCTTCAGTTAATTTACAATTCATTTAATGAGGCAAGTTCTTTCAGTTGAGCCCAGAGATTACTGGTTTATCCAATTAACTATCCAGATTGCCCTAGGGATCCTCTGCTTTCATGTGTAGAGTGTTGAGATTAAAGGCAGACTACTATACTCACTCAGGATTTATGTGTTTTTTTGGGTCCTCACACTTACGTGACAAGGGCTTTATCCATTGAGTAATCTCTCCTTCCAAGGAGCAATAAATCTAAGAGTATTAGTGATTACTTCAATAAAATTACTTGATCCCAAATCTCTAAACATAAAGGTTGTTCAGTGGTCAAGTCAGTAGACATAGTAGTTAAATGAAGAGTGTTTCAGTCAGTTTCACTTTGTCTGGACAAACATCAAACCAGAAACAGTTTATGGGAGGAAGGGATTTATTATAGGCTTACAGATACAGGGAAAATTACATCAATGGTAGAATAAGCTGAAACTCCTTTATAAATCCAAGCAGAGAATAACAACTGATAGCCAGCATCACAAACAAGCATGAACCACCAAACCCAAATTGTTCTCTCCACACCTTTGGGATGGAATCAGATCCCTGTCAATTACATACCATCCCTAGAATAAAAAGAAATTTAATCAAAATATTACTAAGTCCATGTGGCCAAACATTCAAACTACCACAAATAGATAACATATTCAGAGAAGAAATGCTAAACTGCATAAGTCTCAAGATGTCTGTAACAGGAAAATGATGAAACAAACTGAAGGATTGAGACAAAAAATAAATAAACTTAGCAGATAACTATTACCTTTGGAATTCCTTGGCACAGAAGCTAGAGAGAGAGCAAAAAATGCCCAGCAAGATCTGTTCCAAAGTGCTGCAGCCAGTAATCTGCCCAGCTGGGAGTCAAAGCTGTGAATCTCAAGGCCCTGCATGGTTAGGGCTCCTACCAGCCCAGCCCCGCCTTGTCTCAAACAGCATCAGCACACACACAAAAGAAAACAAAAGAGAGAAAAAAAAATTCCAGAAGAAGGGTGCATATAGAGAGTAATGGAGACCCGCACTAGCCTCCAGGAGAGTTCGCTGAAGGGATCTCACACCCAAGTTACAGCATTTGCCATGGCACACCACATGAGAACAGAATTCCCACTCCATGACACGGAACACCCTCTTTACTCCATCAGGCTGTGCCAGACTGTGGCCCACAAAATCTCAGGGCTGATAACACAATAAAGGGCAGGTAGTGGGTGAGTAAGGGTGGGCATTCAAGTGCAGGTGAGCTTCTCCACACCCTGCCAGCATGCATACCTGGTCCTACAATTGCTGTGAGCAGATAACAGTGAAACTAGAGCAGACTTTCTGACCCATAGCACCAGCAGTGTGGACCATGGGGTCCTGAGGCCTAGTACACACCAAAGGGCAGGCAGGTGGCAACACTTGGCCAAGTCCAAGTGAACTCTTCACACTCCCGTCAAGTACCTGGTTCTATAATTGCTGTGAGCAGTAAGCCACCACAATCACAGGGAGCCCCCATCCTGCAGGCCCAAATCCCTAGAACTCCTTACCTGCCCAGTAAGACTAGCCCAGACTAGCACAGGCCCTGAGATATACAGGGTCTCCTCATCCTAATATTACTCCATAATCCCAGGAAGTAAAGAACACTGGGAGAATAAGGCCCTGTTCTGACACTGAGAAGGCTAGGCCTACTGAGGCCATACCCAGCCATGCCTGGAGACTACACACACAAGAAGGACCCTGCTCAGACTCAAACGCACAAGCGCAATAAAGTAGACCACCCTTCCACTCTTACCTTGACCAAAGCTGTACTGGCCAGGCCACACAACACAGGTACCACAAGAGCTACAATTGTTGCACTGTTAACAAAACAAGGGGACTATCTTGAGATGGACAAATCCCAGGGCAAAACAAATAAAGCTGCACAAGGAGATTGCCCACCAAGAATGACTAGCCCAATAAGGCAAAAATGAAGGAAACCCTAGATATAGATTCCCCAAATTAAACTATGAAACATACTAAATAATGAGGCCGTGAACAAGCAGCTGAATGAAATGAAAAAGAATTTTCAAAAAGAACAGAAAATAAAATTTAAAGCATGGCTGAATGAAGAAAACTAACAAACAACAGCTCAAAGCATGGATGAAGGAAATTAAAGCAAATCAACAAAATGAATTCAATAGATGCCTGAATGAAATATAAACGCAAACTGGAGAGGAGCCCAGAGTGTTAGGGCCTGGTGTACATGCAAGCTGGCCCTGTGCTTGGGGGCTCCAGAGTAATAGGGGACTACACCCCAGATTACTGAGGGGGCTGATCTGTATGGAGCCTGTACACCTCCTCTATAGTGCCCCAAATCAAACACAACTCAAGTATCAGCCACCAACCAAGAGGAGCAGATATACCTCTAACCTCTGCATCTGTGCTACTCCACACCAACCCAGCTCAAATAAAAAACAGTTCAATCACCAAAGAAATAATACTTTTATACCCATACAAACCTCTTACACACTCCACACCCACATTCCAGCACTCGTGCCTCATTCTGATCCTAACTAGCAAGCAAAAGTTCTCTGGCAGGCACCTGACAGGAGGGTAAGAGGGTGATCTCTCTGTGCTGAGGCTATCTTTGCCAGCCATATCTCAGACAGAGGTCTAATATCTAGAACTTACAAAGAACTACAAAAAATGAAATAATAAAAAGTCAAACATCCCTCTCATAAAATGGGGCGTTGATCTTAGCAGAGAATTTACAGAGGAGGAAATACAAATGGCCAATCCTCATTTAAGAAAAATGTTCATCATCCGTAATCATTAGGGAAATGCAAATCCAAGCAGCAATGAGATTCTACATTGCTCCAGTCATAATCACAATTTAAAAAAAATCCATCAACACAAATGCTGGTGAGGGATGTGAGGGTGATCTGGCTGTGACATCTGTCACCTCATTGATTGCCAAGGTTGATTTGGCTGATCTGGCTGGCTAGGCGGGTGTCCCTTCCTCCCCTCACCGCTCCACATGCGTCCCCCCTGAAGCTGCATGCTCGGTCGAAGAGGGCAAACTTCCCCAAATAGAGGAGGACCAGTCTTTGGTCTAGGGTATAGGAGTAGCTGCACACCCCTACTAGAACCTCCAAACAAGCTCTCAAAAATGCTGGTGAGGAAGCAGGGAAAAAGAACCCTAAATCACTACTGGTGGAATTGCAAAGTTGTACAACCAGTATGGAAAGCAGTGCAGAGGCTCCTGATCAGGATGAATATAGAGCTACCAATGGACCCAGCTATCCTTCTAATGGGCATTTACCCTCAAGATTCCTCCACTCAGCACAGAGACTTTTGCTCAACCATGCTTATAGTGGGACATTTCATAGTAGCTATGAATTGGAATCAACCCAAATGCTCATCACTGGATGACTGGATATCAGAGTTGTAGTACATTTACACTATACAATTCTCAGCTGAAAGGAAAAACGACATAATGAAATTTAAGGAAAAGTGGATGGTTTTGGAGCAGATCATACTTAGTGAACTCACACAAGAGCAAAGAGACAAATGCTGCATATTCTCCCTCATATAGGGTTCCTAATCTGGTTAAACTTGAACATTAAGAAATCCTGACAGGTAAATTGAGAGACTGACAAAGGGGATAGAAGGGTGGGTAGGGCCTTATAAAATAAGCTAAACCAATAATGAATCAATACTATAAAATCCTTACTTTCATACAGTAATCTCTTGAGGAAGCTGTGGGCATCATGTGGTAAGAGGGGCCCTGAACAGAATGGGAGGAAGACTAACCCCAAGACAAATTGCTCTGGCTTGTAACTCCCTGTCCTAGACACTGGTGATGTCCCACACTGAGCTGTTAATCGAAGTAACCCACGAGGTCCCCAAAACAAGGATGGCTTGTGTCAAAGCTGTTGAATACCTGTCCTAGGCCAAAGGTAAGACCCTATTGCTGAAGATACCACAGAGTGTAGTCACACAACACTGAGAGACCCTGCTAGATCCAGAGTGGTAACTAGCTCCCGTATGGTAGCCTGTGTAGTGCTAGAAGATGTTACATGAGTTGCCAGGGGAAATTGGTCAATGATATTTGGAGAAATCAGAGGTCACGGATATACAAGACTGACTGATGTCATGAGAATGCTGAGGACACTGCTATATGGAAGAGACTAGCAAGTCAAGAAGTGCTCATCTGTGCACTATTGGAGCTAAGCATAGGTTGGTAATCAACAAATTATTGATTGGCTAAGAGATCTAGTCAGTGACAAGGAACCCTTAATGGGAACTGGGATCCACAGCAAAATCTTATGGGGACCAAAAACCCAGACTGAAAGGATAAACTCCCACTAACAGAGATCTATAGAGAGGCTACACCCATAAGAAGCTCAGAAAATGTACATTTTTTTTTATTTCAGGTAACCTATACTGATCTCACTCTCCAATGGAGACTATGTATTTTTCAGAAGGCAGTAAGAACTGTGGGCAGTCCAATTCCATCCAATAAGACATGGGATGGTGGCTGACATCCAGTCAGGAGATGCACCACCCCTAACCTATAATATACAGCTCAAATGAAACCGATGAGAAAGTGGTGAGATAAACAAGAAACACACCCCCATAGCAAGTCAGATAACCCATGAAATGACAATGGAGACAGACAACAAGGATACCCAACATGATCCAAAGCACAAGTCTAGAGACTTCTTAAGATCTCAACAATAAAGCTGACTTAAAACTCACCCACCATGACTCAGGAAACTGAGAGAAAGAGGCGGCAGAAAGAATGTACTAGCCATAGTGGGGGAGAATATCAAGAGACATTGCCCCCTTCAACATCAACACAGAAAGAAAAATAAAAAAAAAAAACTGGTTTGTACAACCCATAGGCCCCTATCCAATGGGCAGTTACAGCAATCCCACAGAGGAGGGCCCTCAGTGGTTTGGGGGCAGAGAGGAGGAAAATGGGGGTACCATTACAAGATTTGCTTATACAATCTTATTATCTTATTAACATTAAAAAATGTAAAAGATAGTGGCGAGATCTCACAACTAAAAACCATAAAAATAATTAAATTTTTATTTGAGAGGGATACAGAGAGAAATAGAATCAGATAATTTCTTGGCCTTTTGGCTAATGACGTTCATTCTGCCGCAGCTGCTATGGTTTGCGGCTTCCTCTCAGACCAGGGCAGAGGGGAGCAGGCGACCTCTGGATGGTGGCAAGCCAGTGGGCCTGAGTACCCACGGGATGTTGCGCAGAACACCCCCTGGAGAGCGCTGCTTGTGGACGGCTCTCCGTGTTTCAGTGTTTAGCTCATTTCTCCAGAGAGTGATGGAAAAAGTTATCTGGGTGAATGTTATAGAAAGCTCTCTCGTTTATTGCATCAATACAGTTGGTTATGTAGAGAAAAAAGGAGAAAGGCAGGGGCAGAAATGGGCAAAGGGGATTGATAGTGGTAAGCAACCTGCGAATGCCTGCTTTGCATAGATCAGCCCCAAGAGGACATGACGTTAGGGCTGTATCTAATGGCAGGGCAAAGGAACTGTCACCTTAGACTCTATTGTCCAGGCACAGTGGAGGTGAGAACATTGGGTTCCCTGCCAAAGGGCTCAGAGGTCTAGGATCAAAGGAAGGAGTGTCTGCGAAGTGCCTACCGCATCTCCAGAAAGCTCAGAGATAAGCAAACCTTAGACTTTATCGGGGCTTCAGCCGGCCTCTACTTCTTTTAACACTATGCCCACTGTGTCCCTTTTAGCAGTACCCCACAGGCTAAGATCATCTGATTTTTTGATGATAAACATTCTCACCAGAGTGAGATGGAATTTTAAAATAGTTTTAATTTGCATTTTCCTGATGACTAAATATAAACATCTTTTAAAAATATATATTGGTCAGGGGCTGGAGAGATGGCTCAGTGGTTAAGGCATTTGCTTCCAGTACCTAAGGCCCCGGGTTCAATTCCCCAGTACCCACATAAGCCAGACCCACAAGGTGGTGGCCCTGGTGTTCTCTCTCTCTCTCTCTCTCTCTCTCTCTCTCTCTCTCTCTCTCTCTCTCTCTCTCTCTCTCCTTGAAAATGAATAAATAAAATATATATTGGTCATTTGTATTTCTTCCTTTGAGTACTCTCTGTTAAGTTCTCTGCCTCATTTCTTTGAGTGGGTTGATTGATATTTAATGCTTAGTTTTGTGAGTTCTTGTATATTCTAGATATTAAATATTTTCAATTGTATAGCTATAGGTTATTGAGGGTTTACTTAGCTGTACATGTAGGTATATGATTTCTGTAACACCATTTGTTTAACATGCTGTCTTTTTGCCAGTGTACATTTTTTTGCTTCCTTGTCAAATATCAGGTGACTGTAGTTACCAGGTTTATATCTGTGTCTTTTATTATATTCCATTGATCAACATGTCTGTTTTTGTGCCAGTACTATGCTCTTTTTATTACTATGGCTTGTGGTATATCTTGAAATCTGCTATGGTAATGCCAGCAGAAGTATTGTTTTCACTGAAGGTGCTTTACACATGTTGAACTATCACTGAATCCCTGGGAAGAAACTTATTGATATAGCTGAATGATACTTTTGATGTCCAAGGTTTGATTTCCAAGGTTTTTATGAGATACTGCTCTAGAATTTTCTTTTCCTGTGTCTCTGTCTTGTTTTGGTAATCCCATAATGCAGGCATTGTGAGAAAATAGAGGCAAATATACACCACTTCCATCACTTAGTCAGTGTTTTTTGGCTTGTGTGGGTCAAACCACAGGAATATGCTTCTCTCTTTGTGGGCAACCCAGGTAGCTGGTGGAATGTGCTGCCTTATTGGACCTGATGAGCAGATGGTACAGAACCATAACTGCTTGTGCTGTGCATTCAGTGGTGACAGTGATGCTATTGGCTAAGCCACGGGTTCAAACCAGACCCAGTGTGATATGATATAAGAAATTATGTGCAGTCAAACTTTCTTCTCATGCCAGAAATTAGAAAGATCTCAAATTGGGTACAAAAACATTCCATCAGTCTTTGCCGATATAAGATGATGGGTTAGAATTACTTGGCAAAGGGTTAAAAGAATCTAATGCTAAAATTCTTCAATTATTGGCCTATGAGTATTATTGAATTAGAAGACATAACAAAAAAACTCAATGGAAATTTGGAATTGAAACATAAAGCTTTAAGGGCATGTTTAGGAGTAGAATGAAGATGACCCAAGGAAGAAGCAGTAAACTTGACAGCTTTCAATTAATTTTCAATTAATTGAACTAGTACAGTTAGCCTGTTTGCAAGCAAGCATCTTTAATTTCTCAGCCATCTTTCCAGCCCAAAATTCAACTATTTAAACAGTACATAGGCTGAGGAAAGAGCATCATGAGATTGAGGCTATCCAGGACGCCATCACAAGGCAGTTTTATGAAGAAATAAAATAGAAAAGATGTTATTATGACTATATTTGAATCTATAATTCAACTTACATAACAAACTGTGAACATCATCCCTTTCTACAGATGGTGGTGTTATACCCTTTAACTTCTGATTTTCCAAGTGATCAAACTTTATGACACATACAAAGGCTTAAAATTGGAAGAGATTTAAAAGGTCATCTAGATAAAATTTCTCATAAAAAGATAAGAAAACATAAGCCCAGAGAGTTTAAATGGGGTGATCAAGGTCTCATAACTAATTTGAGGCAGATCTAGTTCTGGGAACTCTGTCTCCTGGTTCCAAGACAATTTCTCTCATACTTGTATTTCAGCATTTCTATGCCTCTCAAAAATGGTCCATACTTAAAGATTAAAACAACTGTGTATTGTAAGACTAGCTTGTTTGTTAGTTTGTGTGATTGTGGAAATACATGAAAGATTTTTATTAAAATTTTTAGAGGTGGTGAAACTCTAAGCTTGTCTGCTCTGCTGAGAGAACATGGAATTACTAGAGGAGAGGAAGACGCATAGCTGGATTAATGGTGGTCGCCTGGCATGAGCTGACATCTCTGGTACATGTACATGAACAGTCAAAATTCCAATGCTGATTTTAAATAAGTCAAATAAAGTGATACAGCCATTTAAGGAGGGAAAAACAATGTTAAAAGCTATGTTATTTTATTTTTTTATAAAAATGAGTCCCAGTTTTCTTCTATACCACAATAAATTAATAATAGCTAATTTAGCCCAACTATAACAAGGCTCTGTGACATTTTGAGTTATTTCTAGTCACATTTGAAAAATTCAACTCCAAACGCATTTCTTAAGTGGATACCTTAGTGAATGAAACTCAAGTCTTCAGAAAAAGATTAGAAAAACAGAAGTTACACAGCATCAAACTGCACAGGTTCTCTTCCAACCATTGTGATCACCATGGCTCTTGTACAAAAAGTTTCTTACTCATTCTAAGCCTCAAATCTCTCTTTGCTTCTGTTATTTGGTATCTGCTTTTTGCTTCTCCATTTTATCAACTCATCTTTCTTTTCCCTCTTCTTCCCTTTCATTCTTTCCTTTGTTCCTTCCTTCCCACTTACTTTTCTCCTTTTATCAGTCTTTCTTTGTAACCACTCTGGCAGAAAGATTTTCTAAAGAGACAGCTGTACTCCTCTCTTTGTCAATCAGAATATTAAAACAAAGGACCCCAAGAAATTGGAAATTCCCCAAGAATCTGGTGCTGGAAAAAGAAAATAGCTGAAGCTTTGGGTCTGGCAGGAGGATCTCACCTCCAGAAACCATTGACAGCTTGTCAGATGATTTGTGCGAAGAGACTGGAGTTGAGACAATGTATTTGGGTAGGACCATGCCTTGACCGACTGTTTAGCTATCTATATCTCTTGCTTTCTATTTAAACCCAAACTTCATGCAGGACCCCAGACATACACTGGTGGCGAACACAGGATCTTTTTGTTCCTCTGCTCAATGTGGTCATATTGGATAAATCTCCTTTTCTGCTTTTCAGTGTTTCTTGTTTAACTGACTTATTGTGGAAGAATGACTGAACTCGGCTTCTTAGGAAGCTATTAGGGAGAAAGCTATGGCCCTAACTCTGATCACATCTATGCTCCTGTTTTCTTTCAATATGCTGTCTATTTCCTTTCCCGAGACAAACTTATTTGCATACTTTTCTTCTCTTGCCAGAAAACTCCTGCCGTGCATATTTCTGGCTTTTCTCACAAGGAACATAAATCTTGGTTTCTAGAGAACACAGTTTTCTACCTTGTAACTTAAAAACTTTAAAATTAAATCACTAGCTGGTTGAAATAAAAGCCCAAGTGTAAGGCACTGTAATAGAAATGTCAACTGCTTTTACTTCCCATTTTACTGCATGTCTCTTTTTAAAAAAATATCCTTATTATGAATAAGTATATACATTGTATGAGCAAATCTTGTGAAGGTATCCCCGTTTCCCTCCTCTCTGTCCTCTACCCACTGGGGTCCTTCCTTGGTGCACATACTGGATCTGTCCATAGGTTAGGGGGAATAAACTGCACCAGGTAGCCAGTTTTTCTGTCTCTTTTTTTTTTTTCTTCCCCCTTTGTGATTGTTGCTGAGGGGCGATGTCTCTGGATATTCTCCCCCAGTAGGAGACCACATAATCTAATGTTGAGCAATTGAGCAGTGAAATCTGCTACATAAAGTTGTTGGAAGTACCCAGAAAGCATGCACACATCTTGGTCTGGCAGACATTGTAAATTCTTTGGGACACTTAGCCAGAATACCCTAATGTGATGGTTTGATTCAGGTCTCCCCTATAATCCTATGTGTTCTAGTGAATTCTTGATCCCCAGTGGGTGGCAATTTTGGAATTGGAACCTTGTTTGAGGTGTGCTGTTGGGGGTGGGCTTATGAGTGTTATAGCCAGCTTCCCCTTGCCAGTGTTGGATTCAGTCTCCTGTTGCTGTTGTTCACCTAATGTTGGCCAGGAGGTAATGTCCATCCTCTGCTCATGCCATCATTTTCCTTGCAATCATGAAGTTTCTCCTCTAGTCTGTAAGCCAAAATAAACCCTTTTCTAGCATCATAGCTTGCTTTTTGTTGGGTTCTTTCTGCCAGCAATGAGAAAGCTAGCTACAACAGTTAAATTGGTACTGAGGAGTGGGGTTGTTGCTGCTAGAGCCCTAACTCTGTGGCTTTGGCCTTTTGGAACTGATTTTCAGGAGGAATGTGGAAACTTTGGCATAAGAGATGCCTTGCAATGCTGTAAGTACAATTTCATCCATCATTCTGGTCAGAGTTGAAAAACCTGAATGCAGTAAGAAGTATGGAATGTGAGATTTGGCTTATAAGGGTGAGAAAGAACTTTGTTGGGACAAGTTTAGAAGCAGTCTATGTGAGAGGCTTGCTGTAGCCTGACTGTGTCTTGAGAACCTGTGCAGGATTGCTTTGCATAGAAATGGACGGGTGTGACCAAATGGAGATGGAACAGAAAGAAGTGAAATATTTGGGCAGAAATTTCTGCCTGTTCAGCTGCAATTGTTTGAGAGACTATAACCATTGAGATTGAGTCGTCTGATCTGCACTGGAACAGCAGGAAGAATTCATACTCTTTTGAAGTAGTGAGCCTGAATGCTGAGGAGGTTTCCTGCTCTTCAAAGATGGCTTTATACCCGCCCCCAGATTAGCAAATTGGTAGCTGTGACGGTTTGACCCCAAGTGTCCCCCACAAATGAATGTGTTGTTAATGTTTGATGCCCAGCTGATGGCAGTTTGAATATTGGAATCTTGTTAGAACCGTGTTGTTGGGAGTGGGCTTATGGGGGTTATTTCCAGATTCCCCTTGCTAGCTTTTGTCACACTTCCCTGTTGCTCTTGTCCACCTGATGTTGGCCAGGAGGTGATGTCCACCCTCTGCTCATGCCATCGTTTTTTCCTGCCATCATGGAGCTTGCCCTCCTGTAAGCCAAAATAAACCCATTTCTTCTACACACCACTTGTGGTCAGGTTCTTTTCTGTGCAACAATGAGAATGCTGACCTTAACAGTAGCCCAACTGGTATTATGGAGTATATTAAATGCAGGAAAGAGAGGGTCATTGGATTTGAAACATGGTTTTGCTGTTTTTGGAAATGGCCATGGGCATTGTGAAGCAGACTTGTTGGATTACCTGTGTATACCTGATAGTGCCAGAAGGATGAACCATGGGTTGTAGTAGAGACCCAGTGAAATGCCAGGACTATGGGACTCTTGCTGCGGAGAGTTGCCAGCACGAGTTGAAGTTCTGGTCTGTGAGTAGTGTGAGTGACTGAGCTGTTGGGGAGGGATTGGAACTCCAGAGACCTTTCATTGGTTATAATTATCAGACTTGGGAGACTTATAACTGGTTAGAGTTGTAAGATTTGTAGTTATAGAATTTGATGCTCAACTTGTTTTAAAACTTGTATTGGTTCAGAAACTTGTATCTTTGTTCTACCCAATACCATCATTTGCAATGTGAATATTTGTTCAGTGACATTATGTCTCTCTCTCTCTCTCTCGCTCTCTCTCTCTTTCTCTCTCTCTCATCTTTTTGTATTACAGCTCAGTTAAAAGATCTTGGATCATGGGGATGTTTGAATATCATTGAGATTGATGAAAACTATGTGGACTTTTGGAGTTGGGCTAGGTACATTGCATTTTACATCAAGTATCGTCAGTTTGTAGGAGCCAAGGGCAGAACATAGTGGTTTGATTCAGGTGTCCCCCATAAACGTATGTGTTCTAAATGCTTGATCCCCAGCTGGTGGCAACTTAAGAACTGGAGCCTCTGGAGGTAGTGTATTATTGGGGTTGGGCATATGGGTGTGATAGCCAATGTTTGACAAACTCTCCTGATGCTGTTGTCCATCTGATGTTGGCCAGGAAATGGTGTCCATCCTCTGTTTCTACAATTGTCTTCCATGCCATCATGGTTTTCCATCATGTCTGTAAGCCAAAATAAACCCTTTCTTTAACAAGCTGCTTTTGGTCAGGTTCTTCAGTGCTCAGCAAGGAGAAGCTGATTGCAACATCTGGTTATAGAAAAAAATATTTGACGTTTTTCTTTGTATTTTTCCTTAGCATGTGGTTTTCAAGATTTAGAATATTCTAGCTTTATAATATGATTAACCACATACACCTCAGCTTCTTACATAAAGACCTCAAATTTGGCTTAGAAGTCAGCCAAGGAAAATATTTCTATGGAAATAAATCACTACCAAAATCAGAGTAAATATTCCATAAATCCAATGATGAGTGTCGACTGAGTGCATTGGCTTCTTCTCTCATTGCTGTGCCAAAAATATCTGATAGAAAGAACTTTCAAGAAGAAAGATTTGTTTGGCTCACTGTGTCAGAATGGCAACCTTTGTGGTGAAAGGCTCTCTGCTATCCATGGGGATGGGAGCATGAGAGGTGCTCTTGCATCAGCAGGTCAAGAAGCTCAGAAAGCAGAACTGGTTGATAATCCTTAAGTCATGTACCTGTTTCCTCTATCCAATCCCCACTTTTTAAAGGCTCCACAAACTCTATAAACAATTAAACTATCTGGGGACCAAAATTTCAAATGCAAGCCAATGAAGGAACATTTTATATACAAACCATAACATTCTACCCCTGAGCTCAATACACTTACAGGTATCATATAAGGCAAAACACATTTAGCTCAACTAAGTATCTCATAGCTTAACAATCCAAAAACTATTCAAAAATTTAGTTTCTCATGACAAATCTATGATATGAACTTTGTAAAATAAAAAATAGATAAATAAATAAGTTATATACTTTTAGTATGCAAAGGTACAAGCTAAAAATTCTAATTCCAAAGGGTAGAAATTGGAAAATAGCATTGAAAGGTAGTCCAAAGTCATAGTAAAACACAGCAGACAAAGCATTTTTTGTATCTAACACTTATTGGAGGCCCACCCCTATGGTTCTGATACCTGCAACACACATGTCCTCTTCCTTGGGCTGCCCCTGGTGTCTAGAGCTTTCCTCGGTGGAACAGCCATGTTCCTAAAATCTCAACATCCTGTGATCTTCATTACAATGTAGGCTTCACCTGCACAGCTCCACACCCCACTACCTTTAGACCTACTTTCAGGGACTCTGAACATTACCTTACCTCGTCAGGTTTTCTCAAGAACCTTGGTGCAAGCCTCAATTACCCCATAAAGGAATCTTATATTCTGCATGTCTACAAAATCTTGTGTGTGGAATATACCAAGGGTTCAGTGGAAGGGGTTTGGAGAAGGAGTCAAGAGAAGTTAATGAGACAGGATTATCTTTTCAGGTGGTTTTTGTCCAGGTACTCTCCTTCCAACTGAAGGATTTTTTAAGTGAGTTTGCATTGTGGTAACCTTTTCATCCCAGTGCAAAATTTGAGGTTTCTCTTTAATTGCACAAATCTCTTTAATAATTATATCTACCTTGTCTACATCTTTAAGTGCCTTCCCACTGCTTTCAATGCTCAATTGTATACATTTTCCATATTTCTGTTGTTTTGCTCCTCAAAATTCTCATTGAAAATCTATCTTAGGGCAGCTTGTAACAAACTGTGGTGGATGTTTTTTAAACCAACAAGAGCATTGGGAGAAGCTTTATATATGGGTGGCAATGCATCCCATTATGCCACTGGATATTTGAATTCCTGTCAATCTTTCTCAATCCAGTTTTCCTTCATTATTAAAGGAAGCTAAGGAATAGTGGGGTTTTCTCTTATTTTTTATGATTAAGAGAAGGAAGAATTAGAGCATAAGAGAATTCTCAGTATAGCTGGAACCTAAATAAAGTGGAACATGGAGTGATATGATATAATTTAGTTATGGCCAGAAAGACACGGCTGTCTAATAAGTAGATGAATAGAAAATGGAATTTCTGCAAGGTAATAATGTTCACTTATTAATAATGTGCTTGTTTTTTTGAACATCTTATTGACAATTTTTACACATGTATATTTTGGTCATAATCCTCTCCCTTTAAGTTCTATTGATCCTTTCTCCAAACCCCTTCCACTGAACCCTTTCTTCTTCCCAACTGTCTTCTTCTTTGATGTCTCTTTTTGACCTTGTGTATGAATGTGACCCACTGAGTTTAACTAGGGTTGTCTGCATATGCATGGATGGGAGATCATTTAACAGAGCATGGGCTATACTACAAAAATCTCTCCTACTCCCCAGTCACTCCTATAACTCCTCAGGGAGGGATGGGGCCCCATGTCCTCCTCCATCATCCATGATGAAATATTGTTGGGTTCAGTATTGTGAGAGTCTTATGCAGATTATGACAGTCACTGTAAATTCATGAATGAAATGGCCACACCATGCCTGGATGACAGAATTCCACAGCACCTGTCCCCATTCCCTTTCTTTTTGTATTCTTTTTACAAGATCACTTATTCTTAGGACTTTGAAGAGTTCTGAGTCTCCACAGTCCTCATCATCCTATAAAGAGAAGTTTCTCTAAAGAAAGATGATAGCAGCATTAATCAAGGGGCATGGACATACGCATTTAGATGGCATTTTGATGGGAATATAACATATCTATTTAGCCAAGCAACAGTAGCAGTTCCCCCCTTAAAGGCAGTGATATCCAAATTTATAAGATTTTGAAATTTATAAGGTTTTCAGTACCAGGTCTGAATTCCCTCCCATGGAACAGGACTCGTAACCAGTTAGCAGCTGCTTACCCCCACAACAGTAATACCACTATTGAAAGAATCAGCACATCCTGCCTTGGTGATCAGTGTGTAGTTTGCAGAGTAGAATACACTGCTGGGTAAGATTGTTGATGACTTTTCTACCTGCATAGCCCCTTCTGTCACTATGACAGCTACCTAATAGGAAAGAAGCTTCTAGCTCAGTTGCAGATTGATTACTCCGTGCCCTTCCAAAGACACTAGTGGTCTTAACATCTACTTCTGGTTGATAAACAAGAGCATTTGCCACATCTTGTATTGTTTCAGCAGGGGATGCTTCAGGGGGCCTTTTTGACCCTGGCAACTCACTGGGAGGTGAAAAGTACCTAAACTATATTAAAATATATAAACAAATCACTTCAGATAAAATGTATAGTAGTTTAAAAATCTTAATCATGAGTAAATTTTATAGAGAAAGAGACTGAAAGTATTGATAGACCAGGGCCTCTTGCCACTGCAAATAAACTCCAGATGCATGTGCCACTTTGTGCATTTGGCTTTATGTGAGTCCTGGGGAATCAAACCCAGGATGGCTGGGTTTGCAAGCAATCATCTTTAACCACCAAGCCATCTCCAAATCATGAGTTATTTAAGCAGTAATGATTTGGATCAAGAGATCCATATGGGTTCTGGCTTACCTCTAACTGGATGTGGAATCTGGAATGATCATGAACTCCTGTTCCTCTTTCCTCTACCACTATAAACACTTGTCTATGAGATTACTGGTGTGTGCACCACACCCTCATTATGTAGTGCTTGGGATTGAATTCAGAGTTCGCATGCATATGAGGCAAGCATTCTGTCAACTGAGCTATGAAATGCCTTACCCCCAATTTTGGGTTGTATGTCTGTGTTTAATTTAACATTGCTCTCATTATGATAGCTTTATAGTGAGTTTTGGGATCAGAGAATATGAGGTTTCCAACTTAGTTCTTCCTTGAAATATCCACAGTCCCCTGAGATTTCATATGAATTTGAGGAAAAATTGAATACTCTTAGAGGACACACTTCCTCTAGACTGTTCACAACCAATAACTAAGTATGGCAAGAGTGAAAAAGACCTACATAGAAGAGGGACTAATTGAGAAGAAGGAGTTCAGCAGAGAAGGAAATAAGTAATGGGAAGGGTTTATTATAAAAAATGCATCCCATATATGTATAAAAATTATCAGTAAATAAAAAAAGAATATTAGAGGGAACTATTCCTATCCAATATGACTTTCCCAGTGGACAGCCTTTGGTTAGAGATTCCCATGGGTTTTTACCAAGGCTTTCAGAGCAATGTGATGGAGTCTGTCAATTCTCTTTCCTTCTGTTGTTTCTCTTTACATAAGTATAAGAACTGCTTCACATGCTGAGGTTCCCCTGCGTAATCCTCCTTTCTCTGTCTATCCTTTATGGAAGTGAGAGGTTTGTACTCAAAACTCTTTGTTTCAATCTAGTCTTTGAATCTTTTCATGGATTTGAATTAACACATTTGACTCCAAAAATAGCCTTTAAGAAACTAATATAATTATTCTTAAGAACCATTGTTCTTTATTTCCCACCATTTTATGAGGAAATTAAATTTATGAATCTCTTTTATCTTGAATATTCTTAGCAGGTAAAGTTTAAGTCCTCCACTGAGCTTGTTTAAACAATGTCTTCAGAAGAATCGGTTTTCCCATAAGATAGAATCCCATGCCATCTCTCTTCTCTCTCAAATTATGTTGCCTGAATATATGAGGACTCATTAGCTCTTTTTCTAGAGACGGTGGAAGTACTAGTAGCTGTTGTAGTAGTATTTTTTATTCAGTCTTTCTTTAAGCCAGGAATGATTACAAATCATGTATCCATTTTACATTCTGCATGATGTATACCCAGTATGACAATAGCCTATTTATTCAATGACTTTTTGCAAAGCAGAAAAAGATGGTCCTTCCTTTTAAAAAAATCATAATTTCTTCCTTTCCAAAATTTATTATTGTACACTGATTTTTTAGAAGAAGACATTTTACTGCCATCTGCTGGAAATTTTTTGTTGAAATATATGTGAAACTGATGCCTAGAATGTAAAGAGAACCTTGCCAAATATGCCAGCTTCTTATATATGTAGCATGGCTGAGGTAGACTTGTGCCTCCTAAGAAATGAGCTTTCCTCTTGTTGTTATGGTTACACTTGTGGTAGGGTCACGGGGAACATGCTTCTTAAGAACAAGAAATGAAAATCATATCATTATACTGGTTTTAAAATATGCTAATATTCCATGAATAATTAACTTTTTAGTTATGGTTAATAAAATAGCTCCTTATTAGCAATTAAAAATATTTTAGCTTAAACGAATGCCTGTATTGAAGGACATTCAAATATCTTCTGAGTTAGGTAAGCTCCAAATCTGAAAATATGATGAGTTCTACTTGTCTCAGAATAAAGAATTGAATGGGTGGTAAATTTATTATCCTATTTATCAAAGACTCCCACATCCTTTGTACATGAATTGCCAGTTTAAAACAATTTAACACAAAAGTATAGTGAATATGATTTAATTTAGTTGCTTTTGCTTCAGAGAGTACTTCAGTACTTTATATCGCCCAAAGTCGCTTTATATCGCCCAAAGTCCCATTTACAGTTGAATAAAACTATCGTCATTGTTACTGTCTCATTGCTGTTCACAAAGCATCCGACCAAAAGCAGCTTGTGGGTAGAAAGGTTTTATTTTGGTTTACAGACTTGAGTGGAGAGTCCATGATAGCAGAGAAAACATGGCATGAGCAGAGACTCCAGGCCAACATCAGGTGGACAACAGCAGCAGGAGAGTATGCCAAACATTGGCTCTACCACTCATAAGCCTGCCCCCAACAACACACCTCCTCCAACAAGGTTCCAAGTCCCAAATTGCCTTCAGCTGGGCATCAAGCATTTATAACACGTAAGTTTATGGGGAACAACTGAATCAAACCACCACAGCTATGCTAAATATTGGAATTTATAGAAGGCTAAAATAGAAAGATTAATTTACTGACACCCTATTGCCCAGTGTATTTGGATCTAGGGTCTTTCAGAGGCAATTAACATTAAATGAGATCATAGAGCAGACCACAAGTCTGATAGAATGGTGTCTAGATAAGAAGAGGAAGGGAAAGGTGGGTCTCTACCCAACAGACAAAAACGGGCCCAGAGTGAGAAGGTATTAATAGCACAACAGAAGAGTTGTCACCAGACATCAACATTTTGGGATAGCCAGAATTGTCAATATAGTTGCATTATTGAACTCCAGCCTATTCCATCTTTTATGGCAGCCTGCATAGGCTACTACAGTTGGAAACTGGATTCAGAATCAATGAAATTATACTATCCACTACAACTAGCAAAATTGAAAAAAAATCCAAATTTTTGTGTAGGAAAATTTTCAGTTTTAATGAATGCTTTAAAATAGAATGGCATTCTATTGCACTGAGGGAAAGAAATGGGGCATGCTGGCCCTCATTTGGTGAGCTAAATAGCTTCCTGTGCTGTCTGAGGGTCTTCTGGATGCCATGAGGGTCTCTGAGGTAAAGCCCGCTGATTGTCATATGGCTTGATGTCCTGTTGACCTCCCATGTGAAGTCTTCACTGATTACTCCTGGTTCTGAAGGGTACTGACTGATGAACTTGTCTTTTCCACCTCATTGTTTGGATTTATTCTGTATTCACATGGTTTCCTCACCTGTCAAGTTTTCAAGGGAGACCCTTATAGATTTCTGGGGCTGCTTGATGGCATTGAGAAAAAAATGGCATCTCAGGAAGGATCCACATCACGGACTCCATCTTTCCAAACTTTCTGTGATGTCAGCTATGTGCAGTATAACTGTGCCATGAAGCCTGCATTGTAGTCCCTCACCAGAGTCAAAGCAGGAGAAGAGCACGATTCTCTTCCTCTCTGTAACAAAGCTTGGAAAAGCAAACAGGCCTAAAAGCAAAATGGTATACATCAGCTCAATTTACACTTGTAATTTTCTTCTCCGTCTGCTCAATATTCTCTGAGTCAGAACAAAAAAAGCCATTCCTTCCTCTGGACTTACCCATTTTACCAACACCTCTAATTGCTGGCTACTAAAATTAGACCTTGATGAATTGAATGGATGTCAAAGAAATTTAGAGCATCTTTCCTAAATATAAATTTTACTTATTTTCTATTATTTTATTTTGAAGTTCTATTTCTTAATGTTAATAATGGAATGTTACATATTTTAAATTATTTTTTCTTAGCTATGGAATGTTCGGGGATTCTAGAATGAATATCATGTGCAAAATAAGTCAGCAATTTCCCCCATAAATCTATTATATATTTCTCTTTGCATTTCAGCCAAGTGTGTTGGGTACTCTTAGTGTGGAAAGGGCCCAAGCATTAAATTAATCTCAGAAAGCCTCATAGCAAAATTAGCATACAGCCAGTCTGGACATGTTTATGAATAATGATATAGAATGTTGATACTTACAAAATAATACATTATCTTTAGTTATTTTGAGGGTCTTCCATAATACAGTAAAAGTTTACCCTATTAAGGAAGAACTTAGTTTTATTCACATATATAAATGATAACTAAACTCAGTGATGCTTTTATTTAAACACTATCTGTATTGAGTATCATATTTCATAATGTAGATCCCTTTATACCATGTGACTTAAATAAAAATGGCTTAAAAGTTTCCCATAGTTCACAATTGTGAAGCTTTTAAAATACAATATAAATACCTATTAAAATTATTCGTTTTATGCCCACCGAGGAGGTCCCCCAATGGGTTGGGGACAGGGACAAGGGAAATGGGGGTACCATCATAAGATTTTCTCATACAATGTATCTAATTATGGATAATAATGATATCAAAAAAGGAAAACGCACACCCTAAAAAATATTCATTTTAGGGCTGGAGAGATGGCTCAGCAGTTATAGGTGCTTGTTTGCAAAGTCTGATGGCCCAGATTCAATTTGCTGTTACCCACATAAAGCCAGATGTACAAAGTGGCACATGGATCTTGAGTTCATTTACAGTGTCAGGAGGCCCTGGAGCACTCATTCTCTCTCTTCTGTCTGCCCTCCTCTCTCTTTCTCTCTCCATAAATAAATTTCAAAAATTAAAAAGAAAAAAATTTAAACTATCATCAGTCTAAAGTCTCCTGTTTCATTCCCATGAAATATTAGCAGCACTTTTGTGAGATCTGATTTTTTACAGTTTATAAAAGACTAAAGAAAATTATTGGAGAATGAATGTTCCACAGCAGTAGTTGAGCCAATGTCTATGACATTGGACAGATGCCCTGTCCATTGTCCCAGGCATGATGGACAGTTTATGTAAGTCACCAGCATTGCCATGATGGCCTTTCCCATCCACCACAGAGATACAGTCACTCTTTAAAGAAAACCCTACACACATGTAAGAACCATGGGAACACCCTGTGGTGGTTTGAATGTGAATGGATGTCCCCCTAGATAGAGGGATTTTTGATTAACTTTGCAACTTGTGTCTCCAGCAGACTCCTGTAGGAAGCATCACAGAAGGCAAATCTTTTAGTCCAGTCCTAAAACGTGAAAGAACAGTTTGAGCTCTGGCTATTTGCTACCTGTTGATGGTGTCCCCTGCTATGGATTTATGGAAGTAAGCCAGTTTCCTCTGCCATGACTGTGCTTCCTTTGATTCTATAAGCCTGAAATCAACCCTTTCTCCCATAAGTAACTGCAACAGTCCCATAGTCTCAAATTTTGGCTCTCCTATACCACAAGAAACTTCATGTACTTCCTTAAATGACTTTTATTACTCGATGTCATTTTCAGTTATTCTCAAAAGTGCAAAAAAAAAAAATCCAGCCAGAAAATAGGCTAGAAGAAAGAAAGAAAATAAGAATGCAATCCTGCTCAAAATGGATTTTCATAGGCCTCATTGGGATTAGTGTGAAAACTTGCACATTAATTTTATCAATTCAGCACCATCTGCATTTGCATTATTTCCATTTAAAACTAGCATAATTTGACATGAAATTGGCATTGTTAAGAATTTCAAATATAATCTTTGCATTTTTAAAATTGTGTGTGTGTGTGTGTGTGTGTGTGTGTGTGTGTGTGTGTGTGTGTGGTGTATTCCTGTGTAAACACATGCCAGAGCTGCACAGGAATGCCAGAAGCTTGCATCACATTTTGTATCACGTGGCTGGGAAATTCAACCCAGAAGAGTAGTTTTTTCAAGCAAGCACCTTTAACCACTGAGCAATCTCTCCAGCCCCAAACCCTTACATTATTGTTTATACTAACTAATAAGACAAATTATATGTTACAGAAAGCTTTCCAAAAACAGACTGAGCACATTTAAGACAGTCAAGAAAAGAGTTCACATATTCAAAATTGTGATCTTTATTGCAGAACTGAGTCTTGGACATTGAAATATATTTCAATGCCATAATGATGCACCCCTTTTGTAATAAACCTGTCTAGTTTTCAGTACTCTATAGACTCACAAAGTTTTCATACAGCTTGTAAAGTTTGTATTATTCCCATCCACATTTAACAGTCTCCAGCTCCCATAACACTGATCTACAGAGAATAAACTTCCTCTGGTTGTATGCACACTCCAGAGTTTGCTCCCTAGAGCCCAATAAACAAAGCTAATGAAAAGAGAGTATGAAGGGGAAGTGATGTATAGTACACTTTTCTGTGGGCTCCTTGTCTGGTTCTCGTTGGCTTTGCTGTCTAGCACTCTTGTGGGACCCTCCTACTTTACTTTAGGTATTTGACATATGAATCATCACTCTTCTTGACAGGCTTGCCAGGGCGTAGCCCTCCTTGATGAGTTCTGAAATTAGCAGCCTCAGAGAGTGGGGCAGCAGATTCTGTGGTTTGCAAATCCTGAGAATATTGAAAACAGTTTAAGATCAAGTACACTTCATGGTGTCCCTTGCTTGATCTTGCCCTTCTGGAAGAATTATGAGTCATCAGGAAAAGACTCAGAAACATCTCTCCATAGAACATGAAATGTGTATGATTTTTACATGCTCTCTAGATTACCGCCCTAGCAAAACCTTCAGGGCATTGCGGAGCCCATACAAATGTACTGCCTCTTTTCCTCGTCTAAGGAGTGCACATGCAAAAGCATTTGAAGAATTGAGTGAGGAGCCCAAGATCCAGTCACAGAAAGTGCTTTCCCTTATATTGTTTCACAATATTCTCTTCTCTGACAGGAAACCAAAAACATTTACAGGCGTAGGTACAGATATTTAAAGATACAGAAAGGTGTGCCCTGAAAACTCATCTTTTAAAGTACGAAAGCATCATTTGGGTTTAAATGTTTAAAATGTGTTTCTTTTGCCTGTGTACGTCCTATCTATTAAGAGGCATCTGCATTCATATGCTGTGGAATAAGTTGTTAGAAAGGAATGACACATGGCTGTCAACTACCTGTTTTTAAAGAAACATTACCTTAAAACCTATCATAGAAAATTATATAAGCCATTTTTTATGACAAGGAGAGAACATCATGGGAAATAGTTAATTTTTTTTTTCCTGAAAGTAAACTTTTTTTAATATCCCCTTTCTATTTACATGGCAACTGCCTCCTTGAACCTCTATCGGTTATTTTAATTAAATAAAGCTCATCCTTAAAGTATAAAGGTGATAGCAAAACAAATTCTAGAGATCTTTCTATAATTTTATCCCACAGGCAAAATAAGTCACCGCAATTCTAATGCCATTCTGAGTAAAAAAGAAATTGCATTGCCTCAGACATTTATTTAACTGACATTTACAGGGAGGAAATTTCACCTAGAAACCTTAAGAATGAGAAAACATGATAAGTCATCCATTTCCTTTTCTTGAACAAGTAATTTGATCTTTATCTCATACATTCACACTCGCTGGCTGGAATGAAGTCTTTGTACTATCTAAACTAAGTGATAAGGCCAAAGGAAACTAAGTCAGAGGCTCAGGAGGCCGATTCTCATTGAGAGTCAGACAAAATCACCTAAGACTCAATGCTCACACAACTTAAACTGATTTTGGCAGTGAGAGACAAAAGTATATGAAATATTTATTTTTATTTAGAGAAGGAACTACAATTTGCAAAGAAATTTTTTGTTTATTTGTTTTTTAACAATGATTTAGAGATCCATATATTTTAAAATTATGACCATGGTCATTGGTTATAGAGTTAAAATAGTGTGTTTTGACACAGCCTTTCTTTAATAATTAGAAGGCAATATTTTGAAGTAAAACTGTTCACATTTACACTGTATAAAATATTTCTTAACTAAGAGAGTAACTTAAAGTAGAATTTTGGAAATATACATATTTGAGGTTTTGAGCTGCTTTCTTAAGCTCTAAACTACAGGACTGGAATATTATAAATGTACCACTAGTTTTCACATGGAAGGTAGCAGATTTATTTCTCTTCCTCAACTGCAGAGCCCTATCAAAGTGACAGTAAAGAACTAAAGCAGACATAAACCTTCTCTGGATAAGAAAAAGAGTCAGCATGAGCTTCTAGAAAGATATTGGAAGATGGGAAAGAAAGAGATAACTGTAGTTATCAGAGTAAAGGAAGATGGAATGTATCTAAAGATAGAATTATGCATGTCCATCTGAACCCCAAAGGGGTAAAACCTATGTCACTGACTGATCCCAAAAAGAATAAAGTAAGAAACAGACTGAAAAGAGCAGAAAGGGTCTCAGGACTTCTTGCTTGCCTTTTTGACCCTAACAAGTGGCTACTTCTTTCCTACATGAAGTGTACTCAGAGGATCCCCACTCTCTATGAACTGAATATATCTTAAATGGCTCCTATTAAAGGCAGCAGATGTGTCTATAGGACTCAAGACTGTATATGTAAAATTTGAAAGATTATTTTGTACCTAATGTTTAAATATAATCCCACACTCTTCCTTCATCTATCATTAACTAGCCTCTATGCAGAAAAATAGAGAAACACTTTGTGGATTAATTGAAAAAACCTTAGAGAAATATACAAGTGGTGTGGAGGCTTGGATCTGGATTGTACCCTAAATGCTCATGCTCATGAGGGAGAGCTTGATTGTCTGACCCTGGGATCATTTGGAGGTGGGGAATGAATAGAGGGCAGGACTTAGTTAAAGGATGCTAGATCACTGAGGGTGTGACATTGAAGAGGACACTGTGGCACAAGTATGTGTCCTCTCTCTCTCTCTCTCTCTCTCTCTCTCTCTCTCTCTCTCTCTCTCCCTCTCTCTTTCCAGGATACCACAAAGTGGGCCCAACATTGCCCTGTGTCCCAGCCTTGATCTTCTGTCTCACTGCCAGCCAGATTGGAGAAAGTGAATGTGGTCCAAAACCTCTGAAATGGTGAGCCAAAAATAAATCTCTGTTTCTTTGAAGTTAATTTTCTGAGGTGCTTTGCCATAATGATAGATAGGTAGCTAATGCATTGACATTTGAGAATTTTCCAAAGTGTAAATTCTGCTAGATGTTGCTGACATATTTCCTGTCATCCAAGTGACATCCAAGTCCTTCCCATCACAAACATTTTATTTTTATAATTATGCTTGGACAAACATTCAGGATACCAAACATTTGGGCTGAGTTGATGCTGAGTGGTTGTGTCCTGTTCAAACTTGAGTACCCAATTTTGGATCCCCAGAGTCCACATAAAGCTGGACCCTGTAGCTTGAGTGTGTGTGATCCCAGTGTGCCTTCTACAAAATAGAAGACAGAAATGAGAATATTTCTTAAAAGCTTAGGGGCCAGCTAGCCTGGTGAACAAAGTGGTAAACAATGGGAGATGTTACCTCAAATAAGTTGCAAGGTGAGACCAACACTCAAAATTTTTCTCTGACTTACACATGTGAGCTGTGGCATGCACACACATGCAGTCTCACAGATGAACACACACACACACATACACACACACACAAATAAAAGAGCTAAACATTTAAGAATAGATCAAACCTAGGCAAAATAGAGAATAAACAAAAGAAATTTGTCAGAATTAAAATTCACTTCTCTCAAAATATAAAACACGTGCTCTGTGTGGCAAGAGTGGAATGTTTTTCAAATTTAAATAGTACAAATGAAATATGTTTACGAATCAATAAACGAATTAGAAGACATAGGCTTAGAGTTTGAGAAAATCACAACAAAAATGAAAAAAAATAAATAGAAATAAGTATCAGGAAGAAAACTATTGAAATTTACAGTTAGCAAATGCCTAATAGGAGTTCCTAAAACTAAACACTGCGTGTTGGGATAGGGAAATGGACAAAGAATGACTATATGCAGATCAACCGAAGAGTACTAATTGAAAGAGTGCACAGTGTGTCTACATGAACACAGGGCACTTTTTCCTGAAATCTTAGAGCACAAGGATAAAGAAAACTGAGAGCAAACTAAAGTTTTTCAGAAAACCCACTAATCAAATGCACAGATTACAAGATGCACAACCTGCAAACATTGGCCATTCCTGCATTTTTCAGTAGAAACCACAGGAGAGTATCCACCATCAAACACAGAATGCACAACCAAGAGCTGGTGGAATTCAGAGAACTAGGGATTCAACTCAACACAGAGGGTAAAAGGAATTCCCAGGACCATGGAAAGAAAAGCAAAGTTATAAAACAGGTTGGGAGCAACAGTTCTAGAGTTCCACAAAAAGCAGGAGAGATCTGATAAAATGACTTGTGGGGAAAATGAACAACTCTGACAGATTATTATCTGGGTTCTATCGTATAGAAAATTACATTAGGGAGCTGTAAGAGAATGAGTTAAAAAATCAAAATTGAGTGCAAAAATTAGTGAATATGAAGAAATGAGGCAAATGCCAGAAACAAATAGAAGGAAAAAATCAATACAAATGCAATCTTTGGCTAAGTAACTAACAAAATTTTCACTATCCCATTAAACACTGCAAAAAGTTTTCAGTTAAACAAAAGCTCAGTTATTGGGGGAGAAGACACATGTCTTATAGCAAACAGAAGAAAATTCTCAATCACTATACTGAATCATAATAAATGTAAAAACCTGGAAATGTTAGAAATTTTAGCATTAGTCTGTAGTTTTAAAACACCAACAATGAAATTAGTTCCTCTGTGAAAAAATTAGCACTCCCAACCCACCAAAGTTAAGTGGATGTTCTTGAAGCAAATTTAGATAAAAAATTGACTTATAAAAATGTATATGCAGGCTCGGAAGATGACTCAGCAACTTAGAGCACTTGAGTTATGCATGAGGGACTTGAGTTGAGCATGAGGGACTCTCTTACCAAAGACCACCAAGTTCCACTCCTTCAAACCAAGATAAAGATCTAGGTGTGGCCACACATGTCTGTAAGAGCAGTATGTCAGGGGCAGAGATGGGAGAATCACTGATGCTCACTGACAGATAGCAACCCTGGCTCCAGAGTCTCATCTCAAGGAAATAAGCAGATGAGCAATAAGGTTGCTTGACATTCTCCTCTGACCTCTGAATGCATTCATGGAATATGTGTTTATACACGCATGTTCATAGACCACACACCACATAAATATTGTAAACACACATGCAAAATAAAGGAAAATGAAAAATGAGATACAATGCTATTATAAGAATAAGTAGCATTTAAAAGTAATGAAAATTCCAACCATGTTTTACTTTAAGAAATATGTCCTCCTGTCAATAGTATTAATAAAATAATAAGTATTACTTTTAAAAGCAAATAAGTTTTTAAAACTGGTGAAAGTTTATAGATATATTTAAATATATTCAATAGCAAGGCTGTAAAGCCAATATTTTATTGAAAGTGTATTTGAAAGGAGTATAAGTCATATTTTCAGATTTATAGGATACTGCTTATAAGAGGGAAACATTTTGGAATTAGACCAAGTTTTGTAAGTTTTAGAAACATATATCATTTAAAGACATTTGAATTCACCGAGCTTTCAAAATCAGAAAGAGTAGCATATCTAACAAATTCCCAAAATGTACTATTTTAGTACCACTTCTCATGTTTGCTAAAGAGTGGAAAAATAGAAGGAATGAAAGAAATCTCACAACTTCTCAGCTTGTCACAGAAAGAAAAGTGTCTTCTACTTTGGATAATTATTTTTCAAAATTATGAGCTACATTCCAATTGTGAACATCAGTGGTCTTTCAGAGCCATCTACTTGATCATGGAAAAAAGTACACAGATGTTTGTGGAACAGGCTAGAACACAGAGATTTTCATGGATTCCTCTCAGTCTCAAAGTATATTCCTTGGAATTAGATAAATGAGCTCAAGCATCTAAAGCTTTAAATATTAGCCATATCTCGATGAAGATAAACAGCCCCTCTCATAACTGTTTATGATGCTGTCTGAGGAAAGTAAAACTCCTATTTTTTGAAGTTGCCTTACATAAAAGTTCCTTGTGTGTATAGTTTTGTTTTAGGAGACATGAGTTGGAATTACCTGATTTTATAAAAGAACATTTTTATTGAAAATTTTAATAGATGAGCATACTGTACTTTGATCATAATCCCTCTGATTACCCTCTTTTGTTTCTCATCTCATTTTATCAAACCCTCTCCTCTTTCCAAGGAGTTCTTCTCTTGTTCTGATGCGTCGTTCTTTTTGCCCTCCTCCACCATGTATGTCAAAATGTTGATGGGACCTACATTGTGCAGGTCTTATGGAGGCAATGGCTTTCACTCTGCAGTCATGACTGTACTTACCACTTGACGTCTAGAGGAGAGGGTCCCAAAGTACTCTTCCACACCCTCTGGCTCTTGCATTTTTTTCTGCCCCTTCTTCTTCAATGTTCAATGAGCTTTGGAGAGTATGACAGAGATGTCTCATTTAACGTTGAGCTCTTGCTTTCGGCACATTGATGAGATTTTAGTCTTTCCAGTATACACAGCAATTCACAAAATGAAGTTTTCTAGCAAGCAGTGACAGCAACACTAAGATTTTTTTTTCTATTACCACTACTTCCCCAGTGTTCCCTGAGCCCTGATGGGTATGATAGGAATGTCTCATCCACTGCTGAGCACTTGACTGTCACTTCTTCTCAGCACCTTGATAAGTTTTGAGTACCCTCAGTAGTCACCACCATCTTCAAAGAACACAAAGGCTATACTAGTATTTTAATATGGTTGTATATTTTGTGGAAAATGTAAAGGAAGTCATCTTTAAACAAAAGCCAGTAAAGTATGCTTATAAAAAATAAGTTACCAAAAATATTTGTTGACTAAAAATAGAACTTAAAATTTGTGATTCACACTAACATTTTAGACATTCAAATCCAAGATAGTTCATGTGTATTGAACAAATCAATATTGCAATTAGCTTATTCATCTATTAGTGTTTATGAATCAGTCATTTTAATTAACAAACAACAAAAATAGTCTTTATCAGGCATATTAAAATTTAAGTATTTAATAGAATTGTTCCAGATGCAAAATAAGATGAAAAATGATATCTTATGACATAGTTATATATAAACTACAAAATCTTCATCTTAAAAGAGAAATAGCTGTAACTAACCATTAAAAGAAATAATTTAACTCATATTCTATTTTCAAAGATAAGCAAGCAATATTAGCATCTCCTTAGTGTCATTATTTTAAATTATGACACTGTCTATCTAAGTTGTGACATGCTTAAAATACTAGAAAGAAATAATTAACTTCAAATAATCAGGCAAAAATCAGTAGCACTAACTAAATACATGAGAGTACAGAAACGAGGAGTTTGAATGGAAATTTATCAAAAACATAATTATAATCTAATAAATTGATTATTAATCCATGTACTACTTGAACATGTAAACTGACCTGTAATTTATAAAATTTTAGTTATTTCTTGAGTAGACTTGTGATAGTGTTTCTTTATAAATTTAGTATGTCAAATCTAAGAAGAAAGATTTACATATCACTAGGCAGGGGAAACTTTAATCTCAAGAAAGGACTTCTTACCACAAAAATTCCAATTCCAGCACTCAGAAGTCACTTTTCTAAAAAATAAATAAATAAAACCATGCTAATATCATTTTAGAATCTGTATCAGTTATTGTCTTTTTGCTGTGAAAAAAACATCAGACCAGAAGCAACTTAGAGGAGGAAAGATCTTATGTTGGTTTACAGCTCCAGAGGATAGAGTGTGTCATTGCTGGGAAGGTCTGACAAGCCCAAGCAGAAAACTAGCACTACCCTGGGGCCCAGGCAGAAACTAGAGGGAAGACAGTAAATGTAGCCATTCTATGACCATGACCACAAGACCTGCCAGACCACACTTCCTCTAGCAAAGTTCAATTTTCTAAAGGTTCTACAACTTTCTGACACCACCACCATGGAGATTAAGTATTCAATCCTAGGAGCCTGGGAGTAGCATTTTACATTCAAATCTCCACATTCTGCCCCTGATCCCTATGACACTTGCAAGATGCAAAATTCATTTAATCTAATTTTCAAAGGCACTTTTGCCTCTAACTAGTCCAGCAAAATCCCAAAGCCTTAGCCAAGAGTCAAGACAGACTCTTAACTGTGAACCATGTAAAGTCAAAACACATGTTATCTACTTCCAAAATAATATGCCACAGATTAAACATTTCCATTCTAAAATGGATTAATGGGGGCACAGGAAACAAAGAAAGATTGGGTCAGTGGAAGATGGAAACCCAACAGCAGGACAACCACCATTGCATAGGTAGACAATTAACATTAAGAGGCCGAAGTAATTAAAGCAATAAAATACTGACAGAATAAGGATAAAATGAGTAGGGTGTACTCAGTGCTTAAGTTACAAGCCACAGTATGTGAGAATAATGTGGTAGTTCGAACTAATGGGAAAGATATGACATGGACTACCCATAAGTGATATTATCTACATCTATATCTGTATGTATATACATACATATGATAAGGCATGATATCAAATATGTTAGTGACATATTAAAGACATACATGAAATCAATTTAAGAAAAAAATTATTACAGTTAACTGAAAATTATGTAATTGACGAAATAACTCTGACTTAGAGACAATTTTAAAGACATAAAGCCCAGAAATCAATAAATATTTTGACTAATTATTGCTAAAAATTTAAAAACCATTGTTTTTTTTTTCTTTTGCTAGGATTTTTAGGAAATATTCCTACAACAGTACACCATTACGTGCCATAGTAAGAATGATATTTCTGTGAATGACACTTTGAGAATAAAGCATAAAATTAACTTTTATTAAAGATTAGACTCCCATAAAAGCATTTATATGATAATCATCGTACTTTAAGAATAAGAATTTACTATACTGTTAATAATAATAAACTGTATATAATTAACTATATTGTTAATAATAATATAATAAAAGAATTGAATAATAATAACCAAACAATAATAGTAAGGCAACATAAACAGAATTATGATTTACATTTTTACTAATTAATTTATTTTGCATCTTTGACTTCTTATGTGGGGAGGTTGTTTGTGATAGGGTTCTGCTATGACAGTCAAGGCCATCTCTGCCTCTGTAGTGCTAATTTACAGGAGTGCATCACCATGCCCAGCTCGCTTGTGATTTCATTTCTCACCATATTTTTAATGTAGTTGAATAGCAATCATCACAAAAAAAGAAAGCCTTTTCCAATTACTCCTGGCTTGCCTTATTACAATGGTTCTGAACATCAAAGTATATTAGAATCACCTGGAAGTCTTGTTAAACTACAAGCTGCTAGACCACATCCCTTCTGATTCAGTAGGTGTTGGTTGGCCTAAATTTCCATTTTCACAAGTTTCCAGGGATACTAATAACTCTGGATCTGAGCATCATTCTTTGAAAAGCACTGCCTTATACTACAGACGATAGATGAACACTTCTTTAGATTTCCTTCCAGCCAGAGTCTGGATATGAATCAAGTTCTGTCAGGTAGATACCCTCATCTATGATTTAGGGAATTAATTAATTAATTAATTAGAGAAGAGACTGCTGTGTTTTTTAAATTTTTCTTTATGGTAACAAGTGTCTGGAGAACTAGTTCCATGTCCAGCTTCTGGCATAATTGGCAGCTGGACTCTGCCTTCTCTTGTTAAGTGGAAAATTCATGGGGAGAAAGATGAGGTGACTGTGGTGTCACTAGCAGCAGCCACAGCAGAAGAAGCAGCCTGTCTTCAGCTTCCTCTTCCCTGGAACAGTTTCATAGGCCTCCTGAGTCATCTGACTGCAGGGGTAGTAGGGATGCGTCAGCTTTCTGGTATTTGAGGAATGTTACACATTCAGCTTTATTCCTGCTTTGTCAGCTCTTCCAATGATTGCATAAGCACTTAATTACCTTTGTGTAAAGTCATTTCTATTTCCTCTGAGGAAGCATGACCTGACAGAAAATGTTCAAGGTCAAGAAATTCCATATTTCATTCATTCCTGTGTAACTCTGATGGAATTGCATATTTCAGTAAATATGTAGTGGAATTTTTATATAATACTAGAAGAGTAATAGAATAAAAATACTAGAATACTAATAGAATAAAAATAGTTTGCCATGTTAGACAATAGAAATTTAAGGGAAATTACCCTGGCACTTAACTATACTCTACCTCGGAAGCTCACTGCTTACTATGAAATAGCTGGTAATGCTTATTTGATAAAAGTATTAAAGCTGAAAATGAAATGGTGTAGAGGGGTTGAAGAAAGAGTTCTCAAACTCTGAACCTTGAGTACTTGTTTTTTAATTAACCAAAGAATTGGCAACTCAGGCTGAGTTGGATAATTATTAAATTATTATATTTATTTAAAAGTCAGGAAAGGGAAGGGAGAGTCCATGGACCAAGGAAGGGAAAATAGGAGCACCCACGCAGCCCGAGAGCACCCACGTGGCTTTAGAAACATATTAGGAAGAAAAAAAAGGAAAGGGTAAAGAAAACTGGTAAGCCCATATGGGGGTAGGAGATCTGGGGCTTTCTCCCCTTGTCTCAGCCACCAGGCTGAGTTACGGGGGGTGGCACTCACCAAACCCTGGAGGTTTAGGAGTCTGTGCTGGTCAGCCAAGAAGAATGGAGAGAGCCAAAGTGAACCCTCCCCAAGTAATTATACCTTTTTATTTAGGTTAGCCAGAGAGACAGTAGATTGGTCCATGACAGAGTTTCAGGGTCTTAAGTTTGATCAACCACAAAGCCAGAATTGGATTTCTAGTAAAGGAGGCTCAGAGGCTCTGGTGGAAGAATAAGTTAGGCAAGAGATAAAAGTCAGCCCTAGCAAAGTGGAGGCTATAAGGCAAGGACCATCCTGCTTTTTACTTTCAGGGGCCAGACACCCTAAACTGCCTCATAAGGACCCTTGGAGAGTGTATCATCTGGCCAGGTGTGACGACACAAACCTTTAATTCCAGCACTGACTAGGAGATAGGAAAATTACCATGAGTTTGAGGCCAGCCTGGGACTACAAAGTGAGTTTCAGGCTAGCCTAGGCTACAGTGAGACTCTGTCTCAAAGAAGCCAAATAAATAAATAAATAAAGAGATAGATAGATAGATAAAGAGAGAGAGAGAAAGTATTATCTTGATACAGGGTAATTGGGTTTCAGGATGGAGTTCTCAAACCTCACAACCTGAGTACACATCTGTGTTTAGCCAAAGAATTGGATAAAACAAGACTGAGAAGCATTAATTATTAAATTACAACATTTATTGAGGGAAGTACAAAACCAAGTGAAGGAAAATGGATACTCTCACGTGGTCTGAGAGCTCGCATGATGGGTCTGGAAGAAATGTGGAAAGGGAGCTGGAGAGGAAAGAAGAAAGTGTAAGAGCTCCCACCATGAGGGAGGTGAGAGGGAATAAAGCCCATGTGTGAATAGAAAATCTGGGCTTTCTCCCTTCATCTCAGAGATGAGTGGGGCTCACCAAAACCTAGAGATTCATAAATCTGAGCTGTCCAGTACAGAAAGAGCTGTGGCCCATCTAATCCTGCCATCCGACCATAGGCAGATAGCTGAGATCCTGGCAAGAGATGAGCCACCACAGTCTTATCATGGAGGATCCAATAGAATCCCGCAGAGAAAGACGGGATGAACAAGGGACCCACAGCCACAGCCATTCAATCAACACAGGATAAGCCAGGGGGACAGAAACCAACAATTTTCAACACAAAGCCCCCAAAGTGCACAACATTAAAGCAGCCTTAATACTCACCCACCAAGACTCAGGGAACTGAGCAGAAGAGGGGGCAGAAAGATTGTGAGAGCCATGGTGGGGGAGACTATCCAGAGGCATGACACCCCTCAGTAACAACACACTTGGGCCAGGAGAACCAGGCTGAGTATTAGGCTATCCATGGTCCCCTGCCACAAGGACTTATCCAGACGACCCACAGAGGAGGATATCCAGCTGAACATTACAACATTACATACACACAAGCAAAAAAAAAAAAATCACAAGATTTTTACCAGAGTCCTATACATAATAAAAGTAGTCTAAGGGTACCAGAATTTAATTCACAAACAGTATGTCAACTCTAACAAAAGTCCCAAAGGAATTTGACAATAAAAATTTTGTTGTTCTTGGAAGAAAGATAATAGGAACAAAAATTATTTTTACACTGAAGTATATGTTTTTCTAAAAAAAACACAACCAGAAATAAAAAAAAAATAGCTATCTTAAATCTTTGAAATGTACTGAAGCAGGGAGGGATCAGGAAATGGGAACTTTTCTAAGTCTACTGAATCAGTGTAGTTAGAGTCTGTAAGATACCCATGGGCTCAGAAATTATGTGCTCAGGAGAGAAAGTATATTTCTAGAAATCAGGGCTTTGTTCTCCAGGAAACAGTAAAGCCAGTAATCAAAATGAAATAAAGGTACCCACTGCAGATTCCCATAGGTGAAACTGTTTCCTAAGTGGATGTTTGATTGCTCTCAGCTTCTTTCATGCTCATCTTTATACCACGAAATCCCATTTTCTGCAGCATTTCATAAAGTTGCTAATGATCTATAGTTGTGGACACAGGAATCTAGGGGAAGATGTGCAGAGATACTGCTGGTTTTAAAAATGGATTTTAAAATTTTTGCCCCATTACCTTTATTTGAGAAAAATGAATTTTTTTTCATACTACCATTATTTGAGAAAAATGAATGTGTTTTCTCCACATTTTCTCTAGCTGTCTTACAGATGAGAGAAGTAAGGTTGGACATAATGCATTTTTCATTGTTAGATGGCAATGAGTCCATGGAGGGCAGGAGGCAGAATGTGGTGGATTGAATATAAAATGTCCCCCATAGCTTCAATTATGTTTCCTATTTAGTCCGCAGCTGGTCAAACTTTAGAAGTGGAGCCTTGATGGAGGAGGTGTATTGCAGGGAGTGAACTTTGGGATTGATTAGTCCAACAATATAGATGTTCAGAGCTCTCTCTCTCTCTCTCTCTCTCTCTCTCTCTCTCTCTCTCTCCAGCTTTTTCTTGGGTATCTTGTTTAGGCAATGGGAAGGTGACTGCTACATATCTGGGAACACATTTTATGGTAGAACAGGGCTGATGAGGTATAGTCAGACAGGCCAGGCTCATCAGAAAAGTTCTCTCCAGATTCATATTTAACTGGTTCAGACAGTTGGTTCTAAAACCAAAGATTCTTCCTTCTAATTAGAAAACCTTATAGCTAGAGAAGTAGGCAAGTATTCCTGAAACTTTTATAGGATTGGGACCACATGATTTGTATGTGTGTGGGGGGGGGGGTAAGGTATACACAGGTATGTGTGTGTTTAGAAGAGGGTGTCTCAGATTAAGCATTTTTATAAAAGGATATGCTTGTAACGGAATGTTATGTATGTTCCTCTCTGTGTAACTTTTACTAGGAGTAGAGGAAAAGGTCAAGTTTTTTACCCAATACTTCTAGCCATGAGTCAACCTAACAACTGGGTATCCGTACCCAGAGTAGGACACACGAAATGATCTGTAATTGTTGTTGAAGTCAAAGATGAAACAGATTGCTTCATTTACATTGTTTCCATATAAGACAATTGACTGCACTGGAAATGGACTGTGAGATCATTTGTAAAATACATATCTTAATTTTTTATTTAAAATATTTATTGTTGGGGCTGGAAAGATTGCTCAGTGGTTAAGGTGCTTGCCTACAAAACATAATGATCTGAGTCCAATTCCTAAGTACCCATGTAAAGCAAGATGCACAAAGCGGGTGCTGCATCTGAAATTCATTTGCAGTGGCCAAGGGGCCTTGATGTCTATTCTCTCGCTGACTCCCTCTCTTTTTCTGTCTCTTTGTGTTTGCAGATAAATAAATAAAATATTTTTAAAAATATATTGCTGAAGGCTAGGAAAATGGCCCAGCAGTTAAAGGTGTTTGCTTTCAAAGCCTGCTGGCCCAGATTCTATTCCTGGGTACAAATGCAATGACAGATGCACAAAATGCTATAGGTGTTTTGAGTTTATTTGTGTTGGCAAGAGGCCCTGATATAACCATTCATCTCTCCTCTCTCTCTCTCTCTCTCTCTCTCTCTCTCTCTCTCTCTCTCTCTCATTCACTAACTCTCTCCCATCACAAATAAATAAAAAAAACTTTTAAAAAACAATATTTTAGTTGTTATAATGTATTCCAGGCTCATGAATACAGGAATTTCGTAACAACCTAAAGTGCTAAGAAAGAGATATCAATGCTGTTAAATAGGAAACTAAGAAGGCAAACTAATGTACATTGTTAGCATTCCTAAAAGAAACTTCACATACTATCCATGACTTTAAAAGGTTCCAGAATTGAGTTTTAACTATTTATCTAAAGTATTTCTTCATTAACAAATTATGATTGAATAGTGAATAAGATGATGTCAGTATTGGCTCTAATCTTCTGGCTGAGACAAAATACAAAAATGTCAGTTTAAGGAAGAAAGAGAGAATTTCAACTAACAGCTACAGGTCATTGTTCATCATGGTAGGGAAGGCATGATGGGAGAAGCTTGAAGAAGCTGGTCACATTCAGTCCTCAAGGCAAAGCAGAGAGCGATGAATGCTGGTGCTCAGCCAGCTCCCTCATTTTATACAATTCAGGAGACCAGGAATGAAATGGTGCTACCCATAGTTAAGGCTAAGCTAATCAAGATATAATCTATCACTGGTCTACCTAGAGGCTAAGCTTGATAATTCCTCACAGGTGGTAATAGTTACTGACAAGTCGACCATATTAACCATGACAATGTCTCACATCAGGGTAATATAATTGAATTATTTTCTTCTTAAACCAAGAGTTTGAATATTCTCCATTAGTTAAGTGTTGTCAATTCTATATTATTCATGTTACCCTGGAATCTTGAATAATTAAAATGTTTGAATTGGAAAAGTGTGGGCCCGTGGATTACATGGGGAGGGGGGTTCACTGCACATCAACACCCCTGTTTATCCATGGAGCTGGGTGGAAAAAGCCTTGGGACTTGGGACAGCCATGCGTATGCAAGAGACAGAACTCTCATGAGACAGTTTCATTGAACAGCTCATTTATTAGGTTAGAGAAGGTGTTTTTATGTAGAAGGGAGAAGGAGAGGCAGGGGGATAAGTGGCAAGGGGATTGGCGGCAGCAGGGTGGCCTGTGGATGTCTCATGAAAGGATTGGCAGGGGCCAGCTGTGTAGATAAGCTAGAAGGACTTTCTTGTTTCCTGGGCCTGCTATTACCTTATAGCTGAATTATGTGAACACCAGTAAACTCAGTCCTTGAAGTGTCTGGGCTTATCAGGGTTTGCTGGGGCCCACCAGGTGGCTGGAGGTTGGGGAGAGAAGGAGTCAGCCGAACTCCTGCTGGTCTCAGGATGAGGTTATCAGGGTTCCAGGCCAGTCTCATCTTCTCTTTAACCCTGTATCCTCCATGTCTCTCAGTAAGTTCCACAGAAAAGTATAATTTGTGTTAATTCAATAACTATGGCATCCAAGTGTTCTTCTTTTCCACTTTTTCTTTGTATAATGAAACAAGCCATAGCTTTGTCTTGCTTCAGAGTGTTAGCAGTTTGCTTTGAGCAAGAAAACCCAGAAAAGACATTTTATTTTTCAAATTGTAAAATAAAGAGCCACTAAATTTTAGTGAATTTTAAGGTTTATGCCTCTGAAATATGCAAATTAAAAATTATGGACCTGTTTAAAACAGATTGTTGAAGTCTGAATGTTACCATAGATGTAAAACAAATCATTTACAGCAGATATTTTTGTTGTGACTCTTTGTGCCCTCTATCCTATTTATTCACTATCATATTTGCTTTACAAAATAGTTAGTAAACCTCTCATAAGGCTGGTGAGATGGCTCAGTGATTAAAGGCACTTGCTTGCAAAGCCTGTCAGCCTGGGTTCAATTCCCCAGTACCCATGTAAAGCCAGATGTAAGAGACCCTGGCATGCCTATACAGTCACTTACATTCTGTTTCTGTCACTCACTCTGTCACAAATAAATAAAATGCTTAAATTAATTTTTTAAAAAAACTCTCCATAAGTGGCCTGCTGCTTAGAAGAGAAAAAACCCAGAGCATCCCAGGTTCTGTGTCTGAGATGGTCCATAGCAATTTAGTAGTGAGTTCAAAGAAGAAAAATAAAGGCTTCAATTGCTATTTATTCTCAAAGGTGTCTATTAGTAGAAAAGACTTGGTGCCATTTAGTGATTCTCAGATGAAAGAATCTTAAACATACAAAATTGTATCAGAGTACATCTACAAAAGCTAAGGAGTTATCTTTAGTGTGAGGTTCTTCTCCTTCCCAGCTCTTTATGATTATTTTCTCACAGTATATATACTACAGGTAACCTGGATACTGGGGCTAAGATATGAAAAGAACATCCTTTTGAGATAGAGAAAATTATTTCTTTTGCCTTTTTTTTCTTCATAAAAGGAAGCACAGGTATGTTCCAGCTAACAGGTTTAATTTATCCAGGAATGCCCTTGAACTTATATCATCCTAAGGCTACAATCCTTTATAAAATTTACAGTGGGGAGATGTGTCATATTTTAATAAGACAGTAGAAGCAGAGTCAATAGCACTTAAAGGGCAGTGAAACGGACAAGATATAAGCCTTAAAAGAGATTTGAAGTGCTTGTTTTCATGAGTAGTTATCACTAACTTAATTGAAGATAGTATCATTTGCCATGATGGGCTTTGGGATATTTATTACTATTATGTATGCTCTTACCTATTTGAGTAAAATAAAAAATTTAAAAAATTCTCAGCAACTCTTTTTTGAGGAGGAAATTCTGTTTAATTCTAAACACTAACGTTAATTGCTTAGCCTATAAATATATGAAAATACCAGCACTGTAGATAAAACTTTTATGTTTTCAGTTTTGTTTTGAGGAAGGCCTCACTATGTAGCCCAAGCTAGTGTTAAACTTGAAATTCTGTTCTCACTGCCCCCGCTACTAGAGCTATGAGAATGCACCCAATACTCAGTTTTCCTTTTGTTTTTCCATCCCCCACTTTATTTTATTTTTTTTATCCTATTTTACTTTTTCCCCTCAAATCTGAGACACCCCTTCTGACTGATTATGCTTTCAACATTGCAGCCATCCTGTTCTTTCTCCTGTTAGTGATCCTGTTTGCTCAACACTATTTAAGTACAGTTTTCATGGTCAGTTATTAACGCATGCTTAATTTTGTCTGTAGTACTACTTTGCCAACAAAACTGCTGTGAAGTTCATTACCTGACAGTTTTTAAAGTATAAAATGGAAAGAAAAGGCTTTGGTTATTAAATGGTCCTGCAGACCCACTTTGGTCACGATAGAATAACAACAGATGCCTTTGGTAACTGAGCAAAGCAGGTCAGTTGCTTCCTATTGTTGAAAAGGTTGATAAAATATTCACAAAACTGAAACCTGGTGTGGTCTGGATCTTACGGCTTTGCAATTTGAACCATATTCAATTGTGTCCTTTGAAAATTGTTCATCTGCTTTGAACCTGGTTGAAAAGTTATACTTTGACCTGCTGAGTTCATAACATTTTAAAAAGAATAAGTGGTTTTTACAAGTCATAAAACCCAGGTAGAAAAGGTTTTCCTCACAAACAATGGCTGAGAAAGACACCTTGCCTCAGATGTATCATGAGGCGGCATTGTTAGGCTTTTGCATTGTGGAGAGAGAATGTTTAGGAAAAGGCAATTCCTAAAGGTTACTGCTCCTCTTGGCTCCTTTCATGAGTTTTTCATGAAGATGCTGAGGCATTACTTTGAGACTTGTAATTAGAACTTTCCTGTATGCTGTAAAGAAATGTGTTGACATATGCTGTACTCTGCCCAGGGCATATTGGTGAAGCAGTAGTTTTCAGGCTGTGCCTTCCTCTAGGCATCTCCACTTTTAATCAGCACTTGGCTCCATTTGAAGTGCAAGGGCTGAGGCAGAACGACTGCATATTGCAGTACATGTGGGAACCACCGCTTGTCCAGAGCCAATCGCATGTGATAAAAAGATTACTCCTACAAGTAAAGAGGTTCCACCTCTAAACTTAATCAAAGTACATAGCCAAAAATTTCCCTTGAGGATAATGGGCCTGATACATCATGAGATGTGTATAAATCATTCCCCAAAGATCAACTGGTGGGCTTTGGAACTAAGAGAATTACTGCCACCACTACCCTAATTTTTTCCTTAAGTAACCAGTAGGCTGCTAGGAAGGTCTGTCGACCTGTATTAGGGGTCTCAAGTTCATTTCTTTTCTTTTTGACATATAAAGATGAAATAATTTTCTGATTGGAAGCCTCAAGTTAGCGGCCTCCAACAGAGCCCAGTCTAAGGCATGTTGAGTCCCTGGCTCCCAGGTCAGGAGACCTGCTCCAGATATCTGGGTGTTTTCCACCAACCGATTCTCTGCATTTAGAGATCCATGACTGACAGAATTCTGTGACTCCCCAGACTCCCCAGTTTGCTTGAAGTTCCCCAGGAATGGGGAGGAGACAACAGTCCCTATCTCCCCTCCATTTCATGTATCAGCCCTCTCTGATAAAATAAATCTCAAATATTTTGCAGTATCTTAGCACTGTAGAACACCATACTATGACAGTCTCTGTTTGCCAAGAAAATGAAAAGTGTCTCATCATTCTCCTGTGAAGATTTGAGGGGAGGCACAGAGAAGGATATCATTTACATATTGGAGGGCTTAACAGTTACTTATGTCATCCAAGGTGACTCAGCAACTAAAGACGCTTGCAGCACCCCATAAGAGTTTGATTCCCCAGCACCATGTAAAGTCAAAAAGTGGCATATGTGTCAGTGATCCTGGTGTGCTGATAACAATGAGAGGTGGAGCCAGAAAATATGAAGCTCACAGGCCAGCTAGACTCCCATTTGTTTGCAGCAGCAAAGACCACAACCACGTACACTAACACAAATACAGATCATACATATGCACACACAAACACACACAAAAATAAAAGAAAATTTGAAATGTGGTGGCACACACCTGTGATCCCAGCACTTTCTTAGGAGTCTTGAGGCAGAAGGATTGAGAGAGTTCAGGGCAACCTGGGCTACCTGGCATACTCTGTCTCAAAATCAATAATCAAGACCTAATGAAGACTTTTGATTCTGGGTAACTTATAATTGAATTCAATGTTTTGAATCAACATCATTTCTTGAGTTGCCAAGTCGTAGCTGTCGACCGCTGATTGTTGGCTTTTTGTTAACTTGTGGTTTCTATGGATGTTCTTGTACAGATCTTCCAAGATTGTTTTCTCACCTGTTGTCAATGGCCAGAAGCCCAAGTACTGGTAGTAGTGTTGCTTTGCATGGTGACGGTTCACAATATTAAAAATGATCATGCAAGCTGAAATAGAGCAAGGTAGCCATGATAAATCATCTATAATGTGTTAATGGAGACTACCAAGCAGATTTGGAATAGGGGATGAGAAGAAGGGAAAGCAAAGGAAATTTTTTTTCGCTGTATATATTTTTCATCTTCCTAGAGCAGATTTCCTTAGACTCACAATATGACGCTCGGTTTGGATACATCATTGTTGAAAGGCTATGTGTGCATTTCAGGATGCTTGGCAGTATGCATTGCTGGATATCAGCAATACCTATCAGATATCAGTAACATCCTCAAACTTCAACAGACAAAAATGTTCACAGACATACCCCAGTGTCTCCTGTCGACCCAAGATACCCCACATTGAAAATCTCGGTAGTACAGGAAATACTGTGATGAACCTCATTTGAGGTAAAATAATAATCATAATATTTAGATGCATTCCTATATTAGGTTTCTATTACTGTAACAAAAATTTGAAATGAAAACTTATGAGGATAAAGGGCTTATTTTAGCTCATGGTTTTAGAAGCTATACTGCACAATCAAGTGGTTACAGGCTTTTGGTGAAAGTGCCTGGTGGTAATGGTGGGGAGTATGCGGCAGGATAAACCTATTCACTTTGTAGCCAGAAAGTGAAGGAAAAAGAAGCCTGGAATCTACCCTTTCCTATCCAAGGTTATAACCCTCAAGAACCTGAAGACCTCTCATAAGGTCCCACTTTGTAAAAATTTCACCAACTTCTAAGAGAATCATATTAAGACCAAACCATCACCCTATAGATTGTTGGAGGCACTTAAGATCTACACTATAATGGGAAGGCCTTTCTGGAATCCTCTGTAAGTTAAGAATCGATAAATAGCAACCTTCTCATACAAGGAGAAAACAGGGATACTGACAGTTTAAAAGAGCTGCTGTTGGACAGCTCAGAGAAGTTCATCTGTGTTCACTTAGTCACATGAACTTGATAAATGGTTTTGTGGCAACAATTTGTTTCTTCCTAAAACCCAACTTAAAGTTTTATCTTCATTTGGGTTTATGTCTCCTCACACATCTACTCCCATTCCTAGACATCATACTTCTAGAGATTAAGATGTGCTTAAAAGCTATATGTTCCTCCCTTAAGTACAGTACAGTGAAACTTTGGTTAGAACATTATTTCAAAAATCATCTCTATAAAGAAAGTCTATGTTTAAAAATAAATCTCATACAACATTCTCCCATGCATCTCTAACTGAACTCAAGTTCACTTTCCTAGACTGTGCTATAATTTACTACCATGACTGTTTCCTACTCTTCAGCAACATGTTTTGTGAATTCATTACAAGTTAACAGAGTCATTCCTTTCTTTAAAGTGTGTTTATGTTATTTAGTGACATACATTCTCTAACAACCTACCAAGCAAAAGTAGCAAAGATTCTAGTATCTGTCATAAATACTGACTTAGGATTAGTTTCATAACCAAGCACATGTACATTAAATTTTATTACCAAAAGAAAGACTCCCTTTCTTACCCGCACCTTAATTTCAGACATCATCAAACATATGCAGATAGAGAAAATGGTAAGGGTTTTTATTCAATCCAATATTGATGAGCAGGTCTTTGAAAAACTAATACAGAAGTTCAATTCTGAGAAATCTAACCTGTATGAATTCTTCCTGACTTTCTCACAAGGAAAGCAGTTATAGGAATAAATAGCTCCTTCCCATGTACCAAGTTCACTGTCATGAGAAGCAACAGGTGAGATGGTGGCAGGCAGGACACCTGCAGAAAACTTTGGCTCAGTTGGCAACAGTGGAAATCCCTGACTAAGGAGGATGGTGGTGGCATGACGATGGAGAGGGCAAGGCAGAGAAGATGCCACAGGGAAATCGGAAGGCTCAAAGCTCAGACCGGAGAAAAAGGAAGCCCCATACAAGAAAGCCATTGTTATTGGATGAGTTCAGTGGAACGATGAGTGCTAAAAGTGGAAGGACGCCAATTAGAAAAGCTGACTATGTTTTGAGCTTTTATGAAAAGGCCATATGGAGAATGCTATTCTTTTAATTAATTTATTTCTCAGAAATACCTTAAGTGGTTTTTTTATGTAGAATGGCATAATTTTTTTGTACTCTTTTCTAGAAGTTACTGATACAGAGGACCATGACCATTTACTACTCTGTCCTAATAAAATTATCTGTATGCTAAAGAATTGTTGTAAAACAAATGTCTTTAGGATTCATTGTCATTCACTGTTTGATTATACACATATAACCAGGGTAGAAAGAAAGTTATTGGGTCGAAGGGGGCTGCTAGTGGAAACAGTTTAAGCTCTGGTCTAGAGAGTGTCCTTTCACCTCCTGCCCCAGAGCACCACTGTCATCCTGTGTGCACCTTCAAAGGACCAGCTACTGGAAGAACCCCCCCCACACACACACACCCTGCAGAGCCACAGTGCACAGTGGAAATAGGATCTGAGATAGAGCTATGGCACCTGAGGCCCACCGATGCAAAGAACCAGGTGGTTGATGGTGGTCTCCACCTAGATGGAGTAATTCTGACAAATCTTGGAAGTCATGATTGCTTGACAATAAGGAGTGAGCACCAAAACCTTGTTGGCTGGTTTGGGAAACAGAAAATAAGTGAGAAGAGATCATCTGGTTGTCAATGAGAAAGTCCTGGAGGCTGGAAAAGAGAGGTCCCTCTCATTTCTGTTGAAGCAAAAGAGACCCTTGGGATCTTGGGGTGTTCTGGGCTACACAGTATTAATTCTGATGTCTAAATGGTATAATTACATAAGCTGTCTCAGAAATTGTCCCATTGGGGACTGGATATATGGCTTAGTGGTTAAGGCATTTGCCTGCAAAGCAGAAGGACCTGAGTTCAATTCTTCAGGACCCATGTAAAGCCAGTTGCACAAGGTGGTGCATGTATCTGGAGTTGGTTTGCAGTGGTTGGAGGCCTTGGTGTGCTCATTCTCTTTCTTTATCTTCCTCTTTCTCTCTCTCTCTCTCTCTCTCTCTCTCTCTCTCAAATAAATAAAACAATTTTTTAAAAAATAAATTGTCCCATTGAAGCACAATCTTATTTTCATATGCAGCATTTCAGTGAAAGTTTTTCATCGACAATTTCAAGTCCAACTTGGCCTGGAGTGTGAATCCTCCTGCCTCAGCCTCTCCAGTTCTGGATTTATAGATATGCAGTGACTTTGCCCCACTATTTCAGTCTTCTTTGATTAGACCAAGACCTTAAACTCCATTTCCTTGGTTTTAGCAATTTGGACTTAATAAGTTATAATATTTTCATCTACTTCTTTGAAACTTATTTCAAATAACGTAGATGCACAGTCTACTTTGTTGCATGTTACAAACACATCCTGACTGACCTTTTCCTACCACTATAAAACTCTTCTGTTCAGGAAATATCATAAACACACAATAGTAACTGATTACCTGCACAAGACAGGCTCAGTCAGCATTCAGTCACGAGTGTGGTAGAGGCTGTGAAACCCCACCCTCCATGAGGAGCTATTGGTAGGGAATAATTACTGGGGGAGGGGAGTCATTCTCTCCTGTACCCACCACTGGTAAGCATTGGGAAGAAGGCAGGTTTCAGTGTATGGGGACAGCAATATATGAATTTGTCAAAGAAACAATAAAAATTTTAAAACTAAAAAAGAATATTCTTTTCTGTTTGTCCCAACAGAATATTTATTTTATAGATATTTTCTCCAACTGTTTTTATTTGAAAAATGGATTTCCAAGCCTTTGTAGCAAATGTACATTTACATGCTTGAATGCACCCAGTTAATTAAATATCTCACACATTTGAATTTATTGGATTCTGCTAAGCACTTCCAGAAATACCTCACATTCATTTTGTGTCTGATTTTTCAATTAATTTTTTGTGGCTACACATTCAGAAAACTTTTATTACTGCCAAATTTTTTCAATGCCCCACATTGTTACATAAATCCATGTGAGGTCTCAGTCCACAGTTTAAAAAGCTGTTCCTGAAGAGTGAGATCAAAAGATGGGTGGCAGATAAGAAAAATAAAGAACGACCTTCAACCATGAGATTATGTGCCAACTCCATTTAAAAAAAAATATTTATTTATTTATTTATTTGCAAGGGGAGAGAGAGTGAGAACGGGTGCACCAGGGCTGCTACAGACAAACTCCAGATACATGTTCTACTTTGTGTACCTGGCTTTACATGGGTACTGGGGAATTGAACCTGGGTCTTTAGGCTTTTCAGGAAAGTGTCTTAACTACTAAGTCATCTCTCCACCCTGTCAACCCCATTAAAAAAAATCAAGAATACTTTCTCTTAACCTTTGCGAATTTGAGAAAAAAAATCCTCCTCCTGCTTATAGGAACTGAAACCGAAATTTGTATCGAGTGCTTTCAAGTCTGAAAAAAAATCAATATTTTTGAAAAAAATCACACACACACACAAGCACACACAAAAACATATATAATACATATACTTATATATGTATATTCATCTATTTATTTCTCTCTCCACATATTTATATACCTATTCAAAAATGATATAATTTATCACTGTAATTTATATTGATAAAATATACCACATGCTTTCACAAATTTGTATTTTGTGCTTTTACTTGGTTGTATTATGCTTTATTTATTTATTTATTTATTTATTTATTTATTTATTTATTTATTTATTTAAGGGAGAATGAGAAAGAGAGAGATTGATTGCATAAGACTCCAGCCATTACAAATGCACTCCACACTCATGTACCACTTTGTACATCTGGCTTTACATGAGTACTCGGGAATTGAGCACAGGCCATTAGGCTTTGCAAGCAAGCATCTTTAACTGCTGATATATCTCCCAAGCCCCTTGGCTGGATTATTTCTACACATATAAGTGATCATTATATCTTATGCTTGTGTTATTCTACTAAAAAACTTGAAAAACCTTTCAAACTTGGGATCTCCATGAGAAGTAGTATGGTATTGTAAGTCATCATTCATATATGTAATTTATTTTGAGTCTATGTTTCAGTTATATTTTACACCCATTTGGTGCTGTGATCTCTGAGAAAAAAAATCCATTTTAGCACAAATTATTTACATTGTTTTGATACTAACATAGCAGTATGTTCCTAGACTTACTAAAGAGACTGAAAAGTCTTAGTTTTATCTTCTTTAACATGGAGATAAAGGATACTTTAATCCTGTTGTGCCAAGAAATTGAGATTTGGTGGTTCTAGCATCAAACTGGTAGACACTGCCCAACTTCCTTCTGAGTATAGTTCTTGTATGTAAGCAAAGCTTTGGCTTTAGATTCTGGTCCATGCCATTTTTTCAATCTAATATTCTAGGCTTATAATCAGACTGTCTTTAAATCTCAATTCAGTATTTAGATGGCCTGTCAGGGAGATATAATAAAATATATTTATTTCCACTTCTAATAAGTCTCCAACACCATTATTTTCATTTTTAGTGTCTTTTATATTCTTTATCTCGCTTTCCTTCCTAACAACATTATTTTAATTTGGGTGCTTTTCTTTTCAAGCAAGGGTTATGAGCAAGACCCAGTTAAATGCCTGACCAAATTTCTCCCCTTCTGTTCAATTTGCATATTTCCAAGATTATTTTCTTTGACATCATTTCTCCTATCTGCAATGTGATGATCAAATTTTAGATGATATTACATCCCAGTGTCCTTCCTGGTCTTGATGGTTTTAGAACATGAAAAGTTTTTTCTCTTATGTCTCACTTTTCTTCTTTCTCTATACCCCACATTCTTGGGAGGAGTATGAGTTTAAGAAGAGATGCAGGGCTAGAGAGATGGCTCAGCGGTTAAGGCACTTGCCTCTAGTGCCTATGGCCCCAGGTTCAATTCCCCAGTACCCACATATGCCAGACCCACAAGGTGGTGGACCTGGTGTCCTCTCTCTCTCTCTCTCTCTCTCTCTCTCTCTCTCTCTCTCTCTCTCTCTGTTTGAAAATGAATAAATAAAATATCTTTTTAAAAAAGAAGAGATACAGACCATCATGGGGGGAAAAATGTTTGGAGTGTGAGGCAGCTGGACTATAGCATCAATAATCCAGAGGTGCAGAGAGAGATGAATATTGGTACTCGCTTTACTTTTTGAGTTTCTATTCAGTCTAAAACCACAGCTTATTGGATGGTGCTGCCCATGTACATGATGGGTCTTCCCTCTTAAGTTAAACCTTTCTGGAAATACCTTCATGGACACAGCCAGAGGTATATTTCCTACTGACTACTTTTCTATGCCCTTTGTCTATATCCTAGGTACGTCATACAAATAAAACCATATGATATTTCTCTTTTGTGTTTAACTAATTCACTTAGTATATCTTCATCATTGTCCACCATGTAGTAGGTATCTGAAATTCATTGGTAGGTAAAGTCCTACCAATGGGCTGCACTCCTTGCATTTATACCACACTTTATCTGTTGGTGGATTTCCACCCCCCCCCCAATTTGTTATTCTGGATACTATGAATGTTGGTGTACATATTTTTTATAAACACAAAATCTTTCTTGTAAACATAAAATTCTTTTGTGTTTATACAGGAAGTAGAATTGTAGGTCATGTAGTAATTGTTTTTATTGGTTTTTTTGAGAAGTTGTCATTTTATCTTCAAGGGACTATGCCATTTTAGATTCCTGATAACAGTGAAAAGATTTTCAACTTCTATTTTTGCCAGTATTTGTTATCTTTTGCACTTTTGAATGGAAGCCATCCTAAAGGGCGAGAAGTGATATCTCATTGTAGTTTTTATTTGCATTTCAGAAGAAGTGTGTGAAGGCAAGGTCAAGAAAGACCACATGGCTGAGCCCAGATTCAAGGGAAGGAAAATTAAGTTTCATGTCTACATAAAAGAAGCAACTTCAAATTATTGCAATTACTTTGTTTTGCTTATTTTCAATCTACCACAAGGTCAACATATGTTCATGGCCTTGATTTTCTATAAATGTAGCATAATTCCCATCTGAAAACAGTCTTGCAAATAACATTTATTTATGGTATGAAGACTGAAGCAATGAATGCGTGATGCCAAAATGCCACAAGGCTCAGACATTCCTTTTCAAGTTTATAGTATAAAGTATTTTTTCAGCAACAAAAAATTCAGTAGTTTGCCTTTAAAACAAAGAGTTCACGGTAACAGAATTATTCACATGCCAAAATCTCTACTCCTTAATCATATCACTGACTGCCAACAATTTCAAATCACTCCTCAAAGTAGCTATTTGTTTTAATTTTTAACTTATATAGAATATCAAAAATTGGGAAAAAAGAAGTAAAAAAGCAAGTGTGAAATAAAATTGTAGTCATAAATCTATTGAAGGTACATATGTTATTTGGAAGCTAATTATGACTGTGTGCAAAGCAAATGAAGTAAGAACTGAATTAATGAATCCCAGCTACCTCCCATAAGCTAATGAGGCATGCCTTATAGCAACAGTGCCTCAGATTGAAAAATTGAACTCTGCTGTGGAGAAAAAAGGAGAAGACAAAGTTAAGAATCACAGGCAATGCCAAAGAACTTCCTCAAGGTCTTCTCTAGGATTAACCACCTTTGCTCACTCTTCTATGACATGGAATCCAGACCATCGAATCTCTGTGATCCATAAACATCTTTGTAATTCTTACATTTTCCTGAGTGAAAGACAGTGTGTGTGTGTGTATGTGTGTGTGTGTGTGTGTGTGTGTGTGTGTGAGAGAGAGAGAGAGAGAGAGAGAGAGAGAGAGAGAGAGAGAGAGAGAGAGAGAGAGAGAGAGATTGCACATATTTTGGTCCCAAAGAGTCCATGCAAACTAAAAATCCTAGAGTTCTAATGTAGTCTGTTTCTTAGGTGTTACACTTAAATGTTGATGCAATTTTAGACTTTCATGATATTTTTTCTTGACATGATCACATAGATGATTTTGAACAAGTTACTTTTTATATGCTTTATTTTCTATGTGATAAGACTATTTGACCTAAGAAGTCACAAGATTAATCTCAAATTTAGGAGTAAAAATACTCCATTACAGTCTATCCCTATTTGAAAGGAGTAACTGCAAGTCATTTGATGCTTTCTTTCAGTCTACTACAACACCAATCTTCACTCATATGTCTTATCTATCCATTTATCAATCATCTATTTTTTCCATCTTGATGATATAGAAACTAAAGTTAAATTTTTTAGAGGAAATGTTTTGGAAATTTTGTTTGCATGTTCTCTTTATTGCTTACCCTTTTATATTTATAAATCAATATTCCTATCTTGTGGTCACTGTATCAGTTTATCTCTGATAACTGTCTGATAGGCAGACAGAAACAAACATCTACTTACCCCAGACACTAACAATAGACCAAAGTAACAATTCTACCAAGGTCTAATTTGGCAAGCCAGTAAATTTATTGGGTCTAAGGACAGAGTACAGAGCATGGATGAGGGGTTACATACAGAAGCATGGATGATGCTAAAACAGGTGCATCACCATAAACACCCACCCCAATATTATAGTCTCAGAGGTCCTCTCTCTCTCTCTCTCTCTCTCTCTCTCTCTCTCTCTCTCTCTCTCTCTCTCTCTCTCTCTCTCTCTCTCCTCTCTTTCTCTCTTCCTACCATGCTAGTCCTTGGACTCTGGGTTCACCTCCTGGTATGAGGTAATATAGGATACTTCTGTGCTAAAAGAAAGGAAGGACACTCCAACCCCCACCCCCATACCAGTCCCTACCTTTTTACACTACTCAAGGCCCCTCCTGCACAGGGCAGTTTTTCTCTTCTCTCCATAAACACTCTTCCTGGTCCACATTCACTCTCTTTTTACCTCTCCTGCTCCAAGTACATGCACCCTATACTCCCCCCTTCATCTGTCATTAATAACAACCTCATGGATGCTACATAATGGATCCCCTTTCATTTAACCCTCCACTTCTTATATACTCCATCATTTCCCAAGATCAACTGCAACAGAGGGAAGGCAGTAGGGCATCATGGCTAGAAGCCCATGTGAGACTCCTGTGACCTCCCCTCCTCTTTCTTCTTGAGAGTGTCAACAACTCCATTACCATTATCATAAACCAAATCATAGCTGGAATTTCTTGCTGAAATATAGTTACCATGGCTACAAAACCAGAGTAGTTTGTATTTCAAAATGTCAATGGGATGATCATGTTTTTGTCCAGAGGAAAAAAGAAAACCTGCTTTAGCCATCTCCTATTCATTTTACATCACAAATCACATTTTGCATTTTTTGAAGAAGCTACTTTATTATATAAAACATTTTTCATAACCTGAATATATTTGTTTGAATGTATAAAGGCATGAATGATTTGAAAATACAGTAAGTCCAAATCTTATAGTATATATTAATATTTATTTAACATAATACATTGGAAATCATAGCACACATATCCATAAAAATGACATCTGATCAAGTCCCAGAAACTTTACAAAAAGTACTTTGGCAGGAACTTAGATATCTAAATTGCTTAAATCGTACTATGTTTGTATCACATACATGGTTCAGAAATAATGAGCCAAAGATTAACTGCTTCTTGGGCCCAAGATTTTATTTAATACCAGGCAGAGAGCAAGGATAGGGGCTTGATTGGGGGGAGTTTTCAAGGCTATTCAGGACTGGAGGGTAGATATTGTACTGTGAGGGAGGGACCAGCTTGGTATGACTGAGATGGTGGCTAGGAAGTAGTAGCACTCCTTTGTAAGCTCCAGGCTGTGAGACTTGGTTAAGTTACATCACAGTGGGTATTTCACAATTGCAGCCCTCTGTTGGCACCACATTCACAGTAGTAGAGAAGGAAAAAGAGAACAACTCTCTTCAAATCTAACAGTGAGGTTTGAATAGAGTTAAAAAGAATAATTGACATGAAAGATTAGTTGTAATTATTTAAAATTCATTAATTCATATTTAAAATGAAAATTAAAATAATTTTGTTTTAGTTATGTGGAAATTATTCTAGTCATTTAAATTTGTTAGTGTTCTTTCATGGACTTAAAATACTAACAATTAAAAAATTTCATGACAAAAGAAATATTTAGAAAATTATAACTAGAAAATAATGTACACCAATACTCATATTAGAAAATAAAATAGAAAAGCTAATCTTTTCCTTCCCTTCCCTCCTTCTGTCTTTCCTCATATTTCTCTTTCTTCTAAGTAACAAATTTTGATAAGAAAACACTAGCCGTTTCTCATTTGTCCAGCCTGCTAATTCCTATATACTAATCTAATAAACACAAAATTAATTCCTATAAATAATGAATCGTAAATATTTCTAGGATGAGTTGTGATCACTCCTACTGTGACCCAGCAGAAATGCAAAGGGATAATTCTTTTTTTTAATTTTATTTTTTCTCCTTTATTATCCATCATTAGATACATTGAGTGAGCAAATAATGAGTTGGTATCCCAACTTTCTTTCTTTTTTTTTTTTTAAATTTATTGTCCATAATGAGTTACAACATTTAGTGGGCAAACAATGAGTTGTTATCCCCAATTCCCCACTGCCCTCCCCTCCCCCCTCCACTGGATAACCTCCTCCATTGTTCGTCTGGATCAGTCCTTGTGACAGGGGACCATGGATAGCCTAGTATTCAGCCAGGTTCTCCTGGCCATGCCTC
>PVHP010007960.1:0-54904 GCA_004024765.1 Zapus hudsonius
GTGCACTAATGTTAATTTCATAGCTCGCTGCTACAAAGATGGGCCTTGCTGCTATCTTTCCTGTAACCTGACCTGGGTTCCCACAGCCATGTGGCAGAGAGAGATAGAGCAGGGTCCTATCGGAAGGAGTTCTGGTGTTAGGTGAGCACTCTCTGTTGATCTCCATACTGCTGAACTCATTTACAATCCCATCAAGAGGGTATAAGAAGTCAGCTTCCAACTTAACATTCGATGTTTTATTTCTCTTTCCTTCCTTCTTTCTTCTCTCTCTGTCCATTTTATTCTTTCTTTAGCATTGTTGGGTTAAACCCAGATTGTCACACATGCTAGATAAGTACTCTTATCACTGAGCATTATCTGTCATTGAATTATTAGTTTTCTTGAGGATGACTTCTTTGAATTCTTCTTTGAATGGGAGGGAATGAAATCTTAAAGTTGTTTTAATTTTCTTTGCTTATTTATTTGTAAGGAGAGAGAGAGAGACAGAGAGAGAGAGAGAGAGAGAGAGAGAGAGAGAGAGAGAGAGAGAGAGAGAGAGAAAATGAATGTTTGGGCCAGGGTATCTAGTCACTTTAAAATGAGCACTAGATGCATACATTTATAGATGCGGCTTCACATGGGTACTGAGGAATTGAATCCTGGTCGGCAGGCTTTGCAAGCCTTTAACCACTGACCCATTTCCTCAGCTCTCAATGTTGTTTTAATTTTTATTTATTTTATTTCTAAGTGTGTTGCACGTCTTCTGTGTTTCTTGGCCATCTTCACTGTTCTTTTAATAACTGTTCAGCTCATTTGTCCATTCATAGATCGGGATACTTATTCTTTTGTTGTTAAACTTTGTGAGTTGTTTGTTTTTTATCAGCAATGACTCATCAATAATTATTGCATACTTTCGATTGTAATCCAATACTACTTCACTAATTTTCTAGCTCAAACTGTTCAGCTGTGATTACTGGAAGTTCCTTCAGTTGGCTCTGTCTGACATACTGTAAATCATTGTGGGTCTTTTTAAAGAATATCATGTGTGTGTGTATGTGTGTGTGTGTGTGTGAAAATACTCTAGATTTATCTTGAATAAGTTTCCCTACTCCCATCAGTCATATTTATAAGGCATTCTGATTCCTTTTTCAGGAAACTTTGATCTAGGCACTGAGTGTGCACACATTCTAGTTATTTTCTGGCCGACAAACCACTAGCAAAGCTAGCTCTCTCTGGCTGCACTGATGTGAACGATGAACTCCAAGAGAAGAGCTCAGTTCTAGCAAATCACCACCCCTCAAATTGCTTTTCCTTTCAAAGAATAGGTAAATCTAAGCAGGAAAGCACTTTTACCGTTTGACGAACCACTGGGCTTGTTGTATTGTAAGTCAAGCCAACACAGTGGCTCAGGCCTATCTGTCGGAATCAGAAAACCCCTGCTCACATCCTGAAGTGTTTTCTCTTTCTGTAAAGTCCTTTCAAAGTCAAGGTACTTGACCCATTTTAAATTGACTTTTTGTACAGGGTGGGAAATAAGGATTATTAGTGTTCTGTATGTGGAGATCCGTTTCTCTCCACACTACTTGCTAAGGAGGCTGCTTTCTTTCATGTATGTTTTGGGCACATTTGTAGAAAATCAGATGGCTGTAGGTAGCTGTATGGATTATTTTTCCAGGGTCATGGCACATTTGGCAAAGAAGAGCTGAAAAAAGTTGAAACATATTGAAATATACATATAAAAACATATTTTTTGGTTTTAGCATGTCAATAAGAAATTCCTGTTAATCAAGATTCTACCCCATCAGAAATCAGTTTCTGAACCATTGTTTTGATGACTAATAACAACCCAGAACATGTATGTGCTGATGCATGAGTTGATGGTTATGTCTATGCAAGCTAACACAGCCATTTCCAGGGTGAGGTATTTGGGGAAGTAAAGGCTAATCATATCTAATAAAATGTACCCCAAAAGCAACACTAAAACTGGAATCCTTTTTGAAACTAGGTTTCCCATGATATATGTTATCATTACTTGTGACTTCACTCAAAAATTACTCAGCCGGGCATGGTGGTGCACGCCTTTAATCCCAGCACTCGGGAGGCAGAGGTAGGAGGATTGCCATGAGTTTGAGGCCACCCTCCATAGTGAATTCCAGGTCAGCCTGGGCTAGAGCGAGACCCTACCTCGAAAAACCAAAAGGAAGTAAACAAAAGAATTACTCCACTGCATCTTTTAAAATGCATTTTTGTATATGCTTATGCTCCATGTAAGCTATTAGTAACACAAGAACTTTAATAAATATACATATTAAATATCTGTATCTATAGATTTATAGTGTATGCAATGGTGTATGAACTGAATGATAAAGTTCATAGGCAAGTGTAATACTGCAGAAGTCTGACAGAGTTTCTAAATTATGAAGAGACAGCAATAACCTCAACTTGCTCGAATTTTGTACAGATCTAAGCACATGTGCTAACCTGTGTGTTTCCACAGAAAACTTTACAGAACTGTCGAGGAAAACAGTGGGCCATTTGAGCTTAAACTAGTCACATTAGTGAAAACCTTACATATTCAGATGGTAGAATATTTACATATATTGGAAACAAATCTTTGGTATGTGTTAAAATGTTTGAATAAATTCTCAATAAATTGGATTTATTGCAAAATAAATAAGGCTTCAGGGAATGATACAGGTTTCAAAAATAAATTATTGTGTCAATTGATTGCAGTGCATCTAATAGCAGGTGTGACACCTGATAGCCGAAGTGATATTTAATAAAAAATTCATGTGGTGGAATTTTAGTTGATTTTTCGTTTCCATTTAGTCATCAAAAAACATGATAGACAGTATAAAGTGCAAAGGAACTGAATTTCCACACGGGCCCTGCCAAGGCTCATCTCAGTGAGTTCTTAAGAAGGCCAGAATCCATTCCGGAGGCTATGGCTGAAATCTGCAGAATCTGTGAATTACTTCTCAGTTCCATCACCTGAAAAACGGCTGCATGTGATGGAGTCGATTCAAGGCAATGGAAGGCAAGTCTGCTGATTAGGGTGTCTTGCTTTCTTCCCTTCTCTGCTTATCCCTGCTTCTATTTCTCTCTCTCTCTCTCTCTCTCTCTCGCCTCTTTTTCTTCCTCCTTCTCTTCTCCTTTCCAATTCTTTTTAGGAATTTGAAAGTTAGAATGTGCTCACGTGCTATGATCAAGTAATCCTTTTTAATTATCCACCCTTTGGAAAAGTTAATAGAAAAATGCTCAGGCATGTTCTTGATGTCCTAAGTTAAAATGCAATTTGAGTTTCCTGGAAGAGAGTCCAACCCGGAATATGTTTTCAAGTGCAAGAGAAATTTATTTATTTAATTATTTTCTTGCAAACCAAAAATACTCTCTTCACAGCCTGTATGCTAATAACTTTATGGCAGTTGTACACTGATACTTGCTGTCAGTCAACCAAAAAATTTGTAAGTTGTCCTGAACTTTCTCTCTAAATTGAGCTTATTAAAAAAGTATATGAGTTTCAGTGTGTCTTAATTTGCGGTACTCATTCCAATGAATTCTTGAGTTTTGTGCCAGGAAATCTGTAGTAGAAATTTTTGAGATGTAACATTCAAATGTCTTTGACACATCAGTGCTATTCTGTCTGTAACAATACATTTCAAACTTTTAAAAAGTACATCAAAGTATGCTGATCACATACTGTATTAAATAACATGAGAATTCAGAGTTGTAGATCATTTCTCTAGCATATTTAGCATGTGGATCTATAAAGTATCTTTTTTTCGCCCACAGAGGAATGTTTTATTTAATGGAAATATAATGAATGATGTATAAATAAGAAAAATATATCCAGCACTTAAGACCATTCTACAGATTAAGCAATTTTCTATACAGTTTGCACAAATGAATTTATTTAATTCTATAACCATTCACCTATGTATTATTACTTCATTAATTTTATTCACAAGGAAAGAAAAATCCAGAGAAACTAAATGTGTTGCCCTACATAACATAACGTAGGTGGTATGTATTGAAAGTAAAATTCAAACATCACACTTTATGATATCTTAAATTATCTTTCCTCAAAAGTTGTTTATTCTTTTGAATCAAAGAGATATTATAGGAGTTAAGGCACTTGCCTCCAGTGCCTAATGCCCCAGGTTCAATTCCTCAGTACCCATATAAGCTAGACCCACAAGGTGGTGGCGCTGGTGAGCTCTCTCTCTCTCCCTCTCTCTCTCTCTCTCTTCCTCTCTCCCTCTCCCTCTCTCTCTCTCTCTCCCTCTCCCTTTCTCTGTCTGTCTCTCTGTATTTCTCTGCTTGAAAGTGAATAAATAAAATATTTAAAAAACAGAGATATAAAAAAATTTAATAACAATCAGTGTGATTAGGAAGAATAAATTTTTGTTTAGTGAATAAATTGCTTTAAAATAAAATATACATATGATTAAATTGATTCTAATCAGATTTAGATATTTTATGGCTAGAAAGCAATTTACTTAATATTGTTAAAACCCTGGGAAAAATTAATACTCTTAAGCATCATATTAATAGGTAGTTTCAGTTGTGATATTGTGTTTGGCATGTAAGTATAATTTTCCCCGGGAGAAATGTTTAATATATGAAGACTGAAATTATTAATCATCTGCATACTGTTTGATAAAATATTTAATTAGAAATAGAGCTGAATTTGTGACTTTCAAATATTAATTTGTACAATAATACTTTTCAGTGTTTATATGCTTTAATCTACCTCTAATTTAAAAAAATGTTATTTTCTCTCTTTTTGCACATGTGTAAGCGTGCATATACATGCATTCCATGCCCATTTCTGCAGAGGCCAGAGGGGAAGGTCCCATGTGATCATTTGTCTCTCATCCACTTGTTTCTTGAGACTGGATCTCTCCCCCAACCCGGCTCTGCTATTGGTCAGCAAACCCCAGCCATTCTCTGACCTTCATTTCTCTGAACCGACTCATGCTTCTCGTTCATGGCCATCATCCTGAGCTTTTTATGTGGCTTCTGGGGAGTTGAACGTGGCTATCTCTGGCCCTTGAGGTACTCATGCTTAAGCTGCCTTTGTTTCCCTCACTAGAAATGTTATTTCTGTCCAAATCAAATGACTCCATGGTTAATGCCATTTTCCATTTGTGAGAAAATGTTTTATACAAATCCGGAAGTTCTTTTAATCCCTTCAGATTTAAAAAAAAAAGTAAATATGGAGTTTACTTTGTCAAAGATCTCTCATAAAACACACACACTTGAGCACAATCTAAAGACACAATGGGGGAAGATATTTATATATCCTTTATCAAAATGCTGATGATATTTTCTCGAGGGAACTGAGTTTCTGAGGATTTTGAACATTTTTTTTTAGAAATACCAAGGATGAAATATGTGGAGAATATTTTTACAAGTTCAGAGTCATAACAAGGGCATGTGGCCTAATTGACTATATTATTATAATAACATATCTGTATGTATCAAAGCATCATATGTATTATTGTAGCATCAGGGAAGCACAAAACCAAAAAATTTTCCTTTCTGCCAATTTCAGAAACTTGAGCTTTGTCAAAAAATATTTCCTTTGTAGTTCTGCTTGAGCCTGAAATAAACCAAATCAGAGTCTATGTTTTTCTTCTCTTCCTGCTTAGGCTTACATACTATTTGTCTCATATGGTATTTTCAGTTTCCTGTTATGGAGACAGAGCCTGTTTCTTGTCCTGCATCCAGCTGTCCTGTGCACTTAGTACCCCTATTCTTGTTGGATGGTCTCTACCTGTATATATTGATTGAAATTTTGTTTTCCACTTTAATTACACCATTTCTACCATCTAAAATATGAAATCATGTCTATAGCCATACCACCCTGAACACACCAATCTCATCTAATATATGAAATCAGTTTGATAATAGGAAGCCTGAGAACATGATCAAGGAAAATAATAAAAAATTCAGTATGAGATGTGTCCCTAATATGTCTGAAGAAGATCAATTTTGTGAGTTAGGGTCTTAAGCATCCCACAGTGTAAATGATATACTTATGAGGGTACATTATTTGGATGGGTAGAATTTTAGAAGAATACTTAGCCCTATCCAGTTGTATGTTGTATTCTTCAATTATTTAAATTTAGACATAGATTTCTCAACAAGATCCAGTTACAGTTGAAATTTTGCAAATAATTGCATTAGATGTTTCCAAAAATGAAAATTTTTAACCAGGATAGGAATTTCATTCTTGTTTGTTATGCTTTACATTGGAAGCTTTTTTTTTTCACATTGCTAGCATATATTTCTTTTAAGTGAAATTTTAATGAAGAGCTCGCTAACATATTGGTATACTAGGGGAAAAAATCAATACCTAATGAAATAGAATTAAACATATAAGTGTATTATTTCCTATACTAAGACTTTTTATGCAGAATTGAATGATATAATTCATAATTAATAAAGGCAATTGCTCCATGAATATTTTATTTTATGTTGTATCGGAAATATTCTCAATGTACATGGCAAAAAATGTCCTAGATTAGTATACTTTATTTTACACTAATTTATTATGTTTCAAACAAACTACATACTGTTGACATTTTCAAGCATGGAATCCTATCAACATAATACCTCAGTATTAGTCCAGATGATAATCTTTTATGGCATGAGTTTCTATTTTAAATAGCTGATCAAAATCACAATGGTTCCTTCACCCAATGGCATTTATTTTGGTTATAAGATTATAAATGTAAATTTTCAATAAAAGACAAAAATAGGAGACTGATTTAATGAATATTTCACACATGACTAATTAACAGAATCCCCTACAGGAATTTGGAAGTAATAAGGAATTGACTGAAAATAAATTAAAAATTAATAAAGGAGTCTCCAAACAACTTTGTTTATGAACATTTAACAGTTGCTTTCTTGGTTATGAATATTTCAAGCTGTTTTGTTATTCAGAATGTATTATTCTTATAGTGTTCATAATTTTGGAGGTGATTAGACAAAGAGGGAGTAGTATACAAAGGAAAATGTCTTAAAGTGATGAAAACCCACCTTGGGAAAACTTGCTAATGTGAAAATAATGGCTTAATATTCATTTTTTTGGTCTAACAATATATGCAAAACAGTCTGACTCCATATAAGGATCAAAAACTCTCAAAAGGAGGAAAGGAAAACTCAGCAGCTAAAGTTCCATGAACAATGAAGATTATTTCAAAGAAGACACATTTGAGTAGAGAATAATGTTGCTGTTTGCGAGATGTTTTGAAAATGGGTTTAAATGATAGATTCATTCTCACATGTAAATTGACACAAATATCATTCCTCTAAGAATGTGTCGTAGTCAGCCACAGGTCACTAGTATGAATCTTCAAACCAGGCACAATTTTTGGGGAGGAAATTATTTATTGAACAGATCCAGGAGAAGTTAAGGAAAAAAGGCTGGCCCCCTTTTCACAGATCCAGGCAGAGAGAGAAAAACCACCACCAGCATCTCAAGGAAGCAAGCACATTGTAACACTGTAATTCACAAAATGGCACAACTGCCAGTCCTGGGGTTCTGGCTTTTCTTTTGCATATCTATCTCTAGTATTTTGCATCCAATTTAGAAAGGGCCAGTCCCCAGGAGGATAGGCCAAAGTGACACTTTCTCCAGCCAGAAGCCTGGAGACAATTAACAATTTAATAAACACAATTATAAGAAATTCTATTGGGGGACATTTACTCAAAACTGCCACAGAATGCTATCAAATTATCTATCTTAAAGTACACTTGGCCTGAATTTAAGTCTTGGTGTATTTATGGGCACTTTCCCTCAATGTTTATCAGCCAAAGGGGTAGGTGGGTGAATTTTAGCTGTAATCTATCAAGAGAAAAAAATAGCAACTTTAATTTCTTCCCAAAATTAAAGTGGGTGATTGAAACAGATCGAGTGGCAGTTATTTCTTCTACTTATCTTTCCTCAACAAAAATAAACAACATGGAATGATTTTAAATTTGGTTTGCACATTTGGAAAATGTGTTTCATAAAAAGAAAATTGAAAAACAATTTTCAGTTATTTAGATGGCATTATCTTTATTCTTTTGGATATAGAATGTTTTGAATAATTGATTTTGCATTCACAAGTGACTAACAGATTATAGTGGTTGGTAAAGTGAAGCAACTTTGAAGTTATGTCAAGGATAGACCATACATTTATTCCAATGTTAGAATTTCTTATTAAAACTCAGATTTATCAGAAATATTTTATAGAGAACTCATAGAGATAACTTTTGTAACCCTGACTACATTGCAAAGGAAAAAAATAGATTACCAAAGACAGATCTATCAACATTCTTTAATCTTTTTCCCAAGCTAAATTGAAGCAGTAAGAATTTTTTAGCGCCTTAAACTACTTAAATCCTTTTAACAAAGAAGTACTTCTTGTGTAACCTGCACGTTTAGAATTGAATTTAATTGTTAGTGTTCTCCTTAAACTTTCCTCATTACTGTCAATGTTGCTCTTAATCTATCTGCAAGAGAAATATTCTACTGTTTTCTTTTTCAACACAAAACCCAAAGCTTATTTTTTAAAAAGTCCATTAAGAATACCTTATCAAAAATCTGAATTAGCAATAGATTTTGGATTTCTTACTATCCTGGATTTTCAGCTGCACTGCTGATTGTTTTCTGAAAGATAAGGGATCAGGGTGATGGGAGTCCACGTGATGCCCAGCTCCAGTGCACAGATTAGGTTTAGTTGGGAAGGGTGGAAGAATAGAAAGTAGAAAACCAAGAGAAAACCAAAAGGTAACTTAAGACCAGGAGGAGAAGAGAAGGAGCTTGGTTCAGTATTACAATAACAGTAATTCGGTTTTAAGGATCCAAGCTACAACCCAGGCTTCTTGATCCCAATTTCGAATGTGTTACATGCAGAGTTTGTTAGAAGTGAATTCTTTACAATTTCTTAATTATTGTTTGGTTTTAGACTTCCCACTTTTAGTAAACATAGAACACTAATGGAGACAAGAAGAAGGAGATACTATCTTTTTGGTTGTCCCTTCCCTCCCTTCCTCTCTTTGCTCCTTGATTCTATCCTCTCTTCCTCACTTCCTTCCTCCTTTTCCTCATCCTTCCTCTCTCCTTCCCTCCCTCATACTTCTTTTTATTTTAGCTTGCATCATCTTCTAATCTATGAAAATATAATTTGTAAATAAATCTATAGTTCACTTGCTGGTTAGAACCAGCAGGAAATGATTCTGTACTCTGCACTCAATATTGACAGAATAAAAAGTCCTTAGTCTTAAAAAAGTGCCAAGAGATTTTATTTGACTTGGAATTTTGTTTTATGCAAAAATTCAAGGATTTAAAATATGAGCAACACATAAACAATATTTATTATAGTGATAAATAAAATTTTGAGAATATTAATTGATACAACCATCATATGGCTAGGATATTGAGTTGAAATAGTCATTTTGATTTAAAAAACAGAAATAATATACTTACTTAACTGGCAGCTATGTGCTCAGTAATGCTAATGGTATCAGTACCCAAAAGGTTTTTATATTGAAGAAAAGAACTCAGTATCATGAGTAATCATCATGAGATCTCAAACAGAAAAAAATTAAAATTCTAGAATTGCAACTTTATTTGTGATTGCCATGATTTTCACATTACACCATTGTAGAAAATCATACAAATAAACATAGGACTGAGGGAGATAGGCCAGATCACAAAGATTTTCTTCTAATCAAACCAGAAAGGAACAATTATTCATATATTAGTATATATATGAATATATTATATATGTTTACATATATAACCAGACATTCATATATATGAAACATTTGTACATAATAATACATACATAGGTTCACTAAGTATTAAATTTATTATAAACTTAGCAATAAGTTTTGTTATAGAATGACTGTATAAAAGACTTCATGGGTCTAAGCTCTATTCTTTGGACGCTTTCAGGCAGTTTCTGTAATTGCAATTAGTTTCTTCCTGGGTATTTGAATGTTACCCTGGTGCCTTGAAGGAATTAATGGTCCCTTTCAATGGCCTATTTATTGGGCATCCCAGGGAAAGAAAGGCGACACAAGATGGGGATCCAGAAGCTTCGGTTGAAGGTTTAATGGCCCTTGGGAGTCAGCTCTGGGATTCTAGCTCTCAGCTCCCAGAGCTGTCACTGGGAATGTCATTGCCTTGGTACTGACAAGTCCATAGCATTCAGTAATGATTGTGCACTAAGAGGAGTACAAAAGGGGACACATCTGGTTCTTACGCTATTTCGAGAAAAATCTAGAGCTTTAGAGACTATGAAAGACTTCCATTTGCACCAGTGGAAATGATTCTTTTTATTGTTTTGGAATTTGTTTTCCAAGCGGCGACAACTGAGTGAATGAAGCTGTCAGTTCATCAACTCTGAAAAGAAGCCATAAAACTCATGATTTTCCATGTAGCTACAACAATCTCAAAGGCCAGAGAACACAAAAGCAACCTTTTCCCAGGAAACCTACTTCCAGAAAGCTTGGACTTAAGAAATACTTCTCTTCTAAAAGAACTGTTAAATCCCCCAGCTATACTTACATATGATGCTTGAATATCTTCTCTCTAAACTACCCATACACTTTTATATTTAGTAGATATTTATAAAACAATTTAATTTTAAAGCTGAAGAAGTATTATATTCTGTACACGTAAGGCCTGGCAGGGATGTCAGCATAGAGTTATTTGTGCAAAAGAATGGTGTTGAAGTGCTAGGAATTAGCTCTCTGCTAAAGAATCTATTACATTAGATAGAATGTTCTTTAATAATAATAAAAATATTATAATAATAATAAATATATAATAATAATATATAATAATAATAATAAATATATAAAACTAATAATAAAAAATATTTTATTTATTAATTTTTCAAGAAGAGAGAGAGAGAAAAAGAGAGAGAGAGAGAGTGCATACTAGGGCCACCACCTTGTGGGTCTGGCTTATGTGGGTCCTGGGGAATTGAACCTGGGGCCTTAGGCACTGGAGGCAAGTGCCTTACCCGCTGAGCCATCTCTCCAGCCCAATAGAATGTTCTTGAACTCAAGCAAATCACTGATTGAATCGGATTCTATCAGGCATATTTTTTAGGACAAAAAGGCAGTAGAATGTTTGACAAAGTAAATGAAACAATGGAGATTTTTGTGCTGATTTAATATAAGAATTATTTATTTAATATATTTGAGTGACATAAGATAGCCTTGTTATTTCATTTCAATTCAGGAAACTCAATATTTTACTAAGAAAAACCCCACAGTTCATATGTAATGGGCCATCACATCGTGTAGCTCGTACAGAGCCTCAACAGGTCAGACAGATGCAGCTTGATCTCTCCTCGCTCCCTGATGGTAGTGTGGAACCAGGTCACTGAAGAAGAAGGATAAAAAGAGTTGACTAGATGAAAGCAGAAAAGAAAATATTACAAGTGATATGTAGTTATCCCTTCTCCATCTTTATTGCTCAAAAATATCACTTCAACGTGGAAAACAGTTATATCTGAAGGGCTCCTTGGAGCTAAGGGTGGTCATGTGACACCATTCTGAATAATAAAGGGTGAGAAGACTCCAGGAAAGTTGGGGAGAGACTTGTATTATTTTTAAGTTGTGCCCCACTTGGAGAATATGGGCGTCATACAGATATGCAAGTTTCCCCAATATGACCTTGTGAAAAAGTCAGGAGCCCTGAATGAATTTATTGTTGCCTACAAGCTTCATCTTCATAAGAAAGTAAATTCTTAACTCAGGTTAATAATGTAATGATGTAATAATAACATAACTTGTATTTTCACACTACCTTTAGGCTCATTCATGAACCTAAAAAGCAAAGTTTCTAAAATCTAAAAACACCATCTGAAATTTCGGATACATATAAAAATTTAAGTGACGTCTGGAAACCCACATGGAAGAAAAATATACTAATAGTTTTAGCTGGTAAAAGATTTAAGGTCATATTTAAGTATCGCACCTTATGCTTTTATGGATATACTCTAGTGAAGTAGGTCCAAATGGTTTTCAATTTAAAAAAATATTACCTATAGAAAACTAAATATTGGGTACTGGAAAAAAAATGAAATTGATATTATGAAATTCTATATCTCTTCCAATATGAAAGTAGAAGCCATAGCTTTAAGCATTACAGTATAGAACCATCAAACAAAACACTCTCCTTGAGGATATCTACATTTTAAAGGGAACCATTATTAAGTGATCCATTAGTATCTGAAACCAAGTTAAATCAACAAATCTTTTAATCATTTATTTATTATAACTATTAGTTGGTGTTCAACTTAAAATAAATGCCCTTTGCAAATTTAAACATAGTCTTGCTTTGCTTTGAACATAAAGACTACACTTTTCCATTTCCTGAAGAAAAGCTGTTAAGTACCCTTTACCAGATGATTTATAAAGGCAATTTGTTTTTAAATAAAAGTACAGTGGCACAATGATACAAATTATTATCACTCAAAGCTTCTAATTAAAACCTAAAATATGTGTGTCACTGTTAAAGAAATGGAAATTTCCGGAACCTTAATAAGAAAAGCCTTTTTTGTTAAAGGGTCCTGAAGCAATTGTGCTTTTGAAGATAAGGCCTAACAAAATTCAGTCTACCATTGGTTTTTATTCTAGTTAGCTTTCATGGGAAATTTCCTTGTGGGGAGGGAGAGAGAGAAAGATATATATAGAGAGAGCAAGAAAAAACACACTAAGGATGTTTCTTCCTAGACTGGAAAACCTTTTGCAAAAAACCTTGGAAACTGAAAAGATTCAAGTGAAAATATAGATTTGCCTAAGAAACCTTAGCAGTAGCTCTAAAAATACATGAACCTCCACCTTTTTTCTTCTTTTTGTTGTTGTTTGTCTGTTTTAAATTATCTTAAGGGATTTCTCTTTGGGGAATTTCATGCCCTAGATGGTCCTGCAAGGGACCTCTTTCGTACTGACCTATCAGAGTGGCCTGTAATGAGCAGAAAGAATAGGACTTAATATAAGGCCCTGCAGATGTGCACAGCTGGGGACAGAGTGGGAGAGTTCATGGTTTACACTGCGGTTGAAGGGGCCATTGTGAACAGATGCATCAGGGTGGAGTGTCACCAGCAGCATAGAGAGGACTTTCTTCACAAGTACCTGCAGGTTGTTGGGTGAACAGCTGGGGAACAGTTAGCTTCACACATGCTCTCATGTTGGGAGAAAGCCTGTGGTGAAATTCATGGTTGTTTTACAAAGAGCAAAGCCATTGCCATCCCAGCTGTGCAGCTCAAACCGGAGTCACTGTGGAGGGCCTTCTGCCAAGTGCCCAGAACTAAAACAGAAGTGCTTGTTGACACACAGGCCTGGCTGGAGAATCGCTGTGCCTCCCCTCAGCCCATTCATCTGTCAATATTTAAAGCTCTCACATCACTGGGAACCTTTTCTGCCCACACACAGGACCCTCTCTGCCTATATGTCTGCCTCACCCTCTGAATTTATAGTGTTTGGCTTCTGCATATTTGAATATTTCCAGAGCCCCAGGCATCTCTAGCCGCATCCCTGGGTAATTTGTTAAGGCTTAGCTTCTCAGTATAGATTTTCTTCACTGAATAAGGCTCGGAGGAAATGTGGACATGCCATCCATATAAGTGAGTTGGGCAGGAAATAGCCCAGCACTATGAAAACCATTATGAAATGAAGGTTGTGATGGTAATTCTCAACTATCCATTAGCCTTTTACCCTTCACCCAGCTGACGTGTTATTGTCTCCTGTTGCTTTCATTACAAAATGGAAAAATTCACTAAAATACAAGCCTGGCTGTCATCTTTTAAGCTTTGTCAAACGTGTCACATAACTTTAAAATGTATGCTCAGTCTGCAATTTAAAGTGTGAAGTATTTCACTGAAGCATAGCATGGAGACACGTTGGGATGACTTCTTCAGGAGATATCAAAAAGAGAGAAGAGTTGGGAATCCAGGCAAAACTCCTCTGTCAAAATGGAGTTAATTTGAACAAGGCTGTAGACTGCTAGTGTTTGTAATCATTTTCATAAGCAAGATTAACCTGTGACATTACCCAAGTTATGATGTATTCTAAAGGTCATACAGATAATTTCAAGACCATATTCTACTGTTTCCTGCAATCAAATTTACTAAAAATTCCTTCTTGACACATTCATTATATTGTGCAGACCCAAGGACTCACAGGCATGTTCATTAATGGATCCTGTTATGTGTACCCAGGAAGGCAACCCTGTCATTTAAGGTGGAATTATTTGACTTCATGTTCATCTGTAGACAGTCCTAGACTACATGAGTTTCAGAAATTATCAAAATTAACAAAATGCAAATTAACATTTTTTTTCTTACCCCTTTGAGACTGAAAAGTTGAAATTAGAGACCATTTCAAACCAAAGACAGCAGAGTTCTCAGGGATTCAAGGTGTTTTGGATGTCAGGGACATAACTTGAGGTTACTTTTTATTGATATTTTACTGGCATATATTTATGGTATATAAATATTGATTTTTTTTCTTTTTGCCTTTGTGTGTGTGTGTGCATGCACACACATGCGTGTATGTGTGTGGTGCACATGTGCGTGTGCATGTGTGTTGTGTGTGTGCATGTGTGTGTATGTATGTGTGTGCCCACATGCATGTGTGTGCTGTGTATGCACATGGATGTGTCTTTACTGTGCCACACATATGTTCACCGGGGATGGGGTTCACTTGGCCATAAATGGCCACCATGGAATGTAGGGTTTCCCTTGTTTTGGGTCATGTCTTTTACTAATTCCAGAGCTTCTGGGGCCCTGAAGACCCTAGGCTATCTGCAGGGGTGTGGGTGGCCATGTCTAGCTATTTTAGGTGGGATCTGGAGATCTAAAAGTGGTAGTCTCAGACCTTTTCAGGTCCTTATGTTTGGGCAGGAAACAAGCATGCATCATCAAGTCATCTCTCTAGCCCAAGATTTCATAAAGTTAATTGATTGCAGTGATGTCATAGAAGTTCACTATAATCTTCTCCCAATAACACTCTTCCATTCTACTTCTCTTTTTTCCCTCTTGTAAGTAGTCACTGGAAATCTGTGACCATAAAATATGAGTGCATCATATTTCTTGAAGAATTATTAATGACTACATTCATCTAACATGTAATGATGACTTATTATTTTAATAAGCAAGTCATATTCAGATTCCAAGATCAATTTATATTCTATCTATCTATCTATCTATCTATCTATCTATCTATCTATCTATCTATCATCTATCTATCTGTCTATCTATCATCTATCTATCTATCTATCTATCTATCTATCTATCTATCTATCTATCTATCTATCTATCATCTGCCTATTTGTCTATCCATCTATCATCTCTCTAACATCTATCTGTCATATATCTATCTATCTATCAACCATTTACCTCTATCTATCATCTGTTTATCTTCCTATCATTATTTATCTATCATTTATCACTTATCTATCATCTGGCTATCTATCCACCTATCATCTATCTACCATCATCTTTAACATCATTGTCTGTCTATCTAAACTGGTGTCTTGGAATTGCTCTGACTGTACAGTTGAGGACATTCTCACGAACTTGCCAATGGAATCTATGGTAGATGTTTCTTCTCAGCCATAGAAGCAGGAAGCTAATGCTGAGACCATTGCCAGCCATTCATGCTAAAACTAATAAGACCTTGTACAAAGCAGGTTTTGCAGAAAATAAAAGTCAATGTAGAGTTAAAAGGCACCTTGTGGTGATAGATTGGGTGACGGAGTGGAATTATTGTTGGAAATAGCTGTGATTTTGAATTATTGACTGTGATAAGAATTCAGAGAGCATGTTTGTTTTTAATTGACCTACTTTAAGATTAATTTGACTAACAAAAAGGTTCAGAGAAAGTAAAGAAAGTTTTACAATCACCGAATCTAGCTTAATATAAGTAATTCTATAACTGTCATACAATTAACAAAATGATGGTATTGATACCATTGCAATGCCCGTATATATAAATTTGGTTCACAATAATTCATAAGTGATGGTTTGAGTATTTCCTCATTCCTCTTTCATTATGTCTGTTTGCTTTAAAAAGCAATTCTTACTAAACTTTAGACTCGAAACATCAATTTGGCATTGATTGGAGCTCACTGAAGAGCTCTTCAAACTTTGAAATCTGAAATTATTACACGAGAGAATGGTGATCAATTTTCTCTTCCCATGATTGGGTGAAGTCTAGCTTATCACACCTGATTGCTGGTGACAGTGGCTACTGGGACCATTTAGCACAATGCAGATCTATCTTTGCAAAAATGTACCATAATTAAAAGATTAATTTCAGACCTTTTCTTCTATTCAAGATAGAATAAAGAAGCAGCAGGTCTACAGTCCTGTGAGAAATCCTAAAAAGTACAACAAAGACAATGATTTTCAAACAGTGGGGTGGAGTTTGAGTTAATCTCTGACCCAGTGTCTATCTGCAGCAGGAAGCTGGTCTCCATCATCCCTCTGGCTACTTTGGATGCCCACTCTTCCTTCTACCCAGATAGTAGGCTGGTGGGGACTCCTGGTCAGGGGAGCCATCCCTCTTCTTCCAGACAAATGACGCCTTAGGCAGTCAAGTCCCCAGAGTGTGCCAGGTTCTCCCTTGTTGGGGGTGGGTGAATCCTCCCTTAGTGTAGAGTCAATAAAACTAAATAAAAGGTGCACGTGAGTTTAAGTGCAAGTGTACTTGTCTCCCACACCTGGTCTCACAGATTTCTTCCCATATCCAATAGTTAGAAGTAAGACAGATTGCTGTGTGAAGTGGGGTTCCCCACACTCCCATTTCTGAGCATAGTCTTCTGACTCCATCCACCAGTAAGGGTGGCAGCTTCAATGGGTTCCTGAGAACCCACCCCAAGAGGCTCAGGTAGGCTTAGTTAATAATTCTGCTTCCCAAGCGCCCTCCTTTTGGCCTCTAGTTGTGCTAAGCCAGGGGCTGAGCTTCAATTCTCCCTAGACTTGCTTCCCATCTCCCATGAGACAGCTGGGTTCCAGGAGGACCTGATCCAAACCCTCCTCTCAGAGGTCATGAGAAGTTGTAAAAAGGTGTCTTACATTTGATAGAAGGATGACAGCAGACCCAGAGGCTATGGTGCTGACACAACACAAGCAGCTAATAGAATCAAACTTAGCTCTCTACACACCTTAGGGCTGGACCAAAAGATGGGCCCCCCCAGTGACAACTCCTCCTGCAAGGGCGGCTGGGACTCAAGATGCAAGCTCAATCTTAATGGAAAATACCTCAGGCTAGGAGGGGTGGTATAGATTCCCTTTCAAACTACCAAAACATGGCACAGTGAGAATGTTGATACACACAGACCCAACTATCCCTGGGCATTAGACCTCCATAGGAACTGTTAGAAAGAGTTAAAGGCAATCATCTTGTAGTTCAATGGCACTGATGTCAAGAACACATAAATAAGTTACATTAAGAAATATCAACAGATCATTACGAGACAATAAAATCTGTCCACAATGAAAAAAAAAAAGGATATAGGAAAGAACTGGAGATATAGCTCAGTGAATAAAGGCACTTGCTTACAAAGTCTGATAGCCTAGGTAAAACCAGATACACAAAGTGTCTGGAGTTTGCAGTGGCAGGAGGCCCTGGTGCACCCATACTCTCTCTCTCTCTATTTCTATCTCTCTCTAAAATATAAATAAATGAAATATTAAAAAATAGGAAAATCACATGAGAAAACAGAATGGACAGATGTTGGTCAAAGTCAATGTTACATAAACTAACATAAAATGGACCATGATTTTTAAATTAAAAGCAAATATACTTTAAAATTAAAATATCTTCTGGAACAAAGGAAAAAATAGGGGAGCAGCAAAGAAAAATAAACTACAAAGAAGAATCAAATGGAAATGATAACACTGACAGAATTATTGGAAAACAAAAGTTTGAGTGGTGAATGGGCCCACTGTTAGAGGGGAGAAGGCAGGGGGCAGAGTCAATGACCTTGAATGACCTTGGGCATTCTCCTTGACTTTTGAGCCCCACTAGTCCTCCTGCCTCCACTCCCCTTGGGATTGGAATTACTGGTACCCATGGCTAGGCCTGGCTTTACAAGGACACTGAGGATCTGAAACCCAGTCCTCCTGGTTGGGGTCTGCAATCTTCCCAGGGCTATAGGCAAACTTTTAAACTTTAAAGAAATTAAATATATGTTAAATGTTCCTAGAACTTATATACAAAAAAAAACAAGATAAATAACTGCTCTTGAAGAGATTAAAAAGTTATTTATCTTGTTTTTTTGTATATAAGTTAAAAGGTTCAGATGTTTCACATTTCAAATATTTAGCTGTATAAATCATAAAAATGTTCCTCTCTCTTCTTCTTCCTCTCTCTCTCTCTCTCCCTCCAATTCCTTAAATCTTGTCAAGTGATTTTTAGGTGAGAAGGAGGATCACCTTTGGAGTCTCCCAGGGACCAGGGTTCATGTCTGTGAAGATTCCTTTGAGGTTCCTTAAAGCAGGAAGACATCTCAGGTTACAACACTGTCTTTGTAGTTTTAAAAAAACCAGAAGTACCTCAAATCATATATGTAGCTTTTAAAAGCTTTTATCTCAAAACCAACAATTTATGATTTTAAGCAATAGCTTGGTACAGCCAAGTGCTTTCTCATCCTTATTCCATTACGGTTTTATTACAAATCCTTCATTATGAAAACGAAACAAGACCACAATGGTCAGTCTGTGTTCAAAGTAATATTGGAAAAGGAATGAAATATTGAATAAAACAACAGCAACAACAAAGAGCCTTTGTAAACAATGGGACAAAATGATTATTTTTTCCTTTGCACATTTGTATTCTGGACTTGCTCTATGCAGATCTCATCATTCATTCCTCAGTAGTAATAGATAATGAAAAATGTGGTTTAAAAATGTTATTGTTTCTTTGATGGCATGTGTGTGTGTCATGGTGTGTGAGGTGTATGAACATATATATGTGTCTTTGCAGTGACCCAAGCCTGTGATGGCCAGGGCTCCATCACTCTCATCATGTGGTACATGCAATGTCCTGGTGTGCCTATTAGTTCTCTCTCTCTCTCTTTCTCTCTTTCTCTCTCTCGCTCTCTCTTTTATTGATAATAATAAAACATTAATGCAGGTTGAATTCTACATTTTAATTTTGTAAAAGGTGGCCAAAGAGAAGAAAGGAAGAAAGACACTCCTCCCTATAGTCAAAATAGGTTTTTAATACCCATCTTAAGAATAGCAGTACAATACCAGAAGACAGGGGAACAGATGGAACAGAAAAGAAGGCAGTGGGGCAGGAGGTGGGTAGGAAATCTTTGCACAGGTAGCTGAGGGACAAGTAACAACAGCCTTATGGGGTCATGAATGAATCCAGAATATACTGTCCAAAACACTCTCTCTATCCTCTGGCTCCCACATTCTTTCTGTTCTCTCTGTCACAGGGTTCCCTAAACCTTGGAGGACACGATATAGGTGTTTCATTCAGCACCCAGCACCCAACAGTCATTTCTTCTGGGCACTTTGAGGAATTTGATTCTCTCAGTAGTCAATGTCCTGTGCAAAAGGAGCTTTCTTGGAACGTTTTCAAACACTTCCAGGATGGAACACTTCAATGGTCTTGAGTACCTGGGGTTCCCCCTATTCTATAAGTTTATGACAACCCAATATTTTCCATCAAGACTAGTGTCTCTCCACACAGGCACTGAGGGCTGGGAGCATTTGTGGAGCTCCGTTGAAAGGGTGAAATCTCTACCATCAGCTTGCTCTGGGATCCTCAGCTTTAAGGGAGTTTAAAATGGTTTCATGGAAGCTGCTTCTCTGATCAACTACAATTTCATGTGTTCTAAAAAAATCTTTTTTTCTAGCTAAAATAACACTAAGGTGAAGGCTCTGCTATTCATAAAAGTTTATGGAATAGCCCAGAAATTCTAACATAAAAGTGTATAAAATATAAGGGTTTTTTTTTGTAATATAATGACCTAATATGTTCCTATTACAACTCTTCCTGTTACTTAAACAGCTGAGCTGGCATCTTAAAGACCCTTTAAAAGTTAATAGTGGAATGTCAGCACGGCTCTTAAGTCCATGTGTGCTTTAATGGATGTTTTAATTACAGTATTTTATACTTGTTTCTATATGGTGTGGAATTATATGTTTATAGCTGTGCAGATAAGTTACGTTATTAGAAATCCTTAAGTGTAAGTTTCTGTGATTGAAATAGCATTGTGTTTCACTTTTGCTATTTCTCGGGATGTCTGTAATGTTTTCAGTGGTACAATATACAATATTTTCACAGGTTTCAGTTCTCACATAAAGAGTCTTCCCAAACACTATGATGAAGGTGACTTGCCAAGTCTTTTAAAATAAAATGGCCACTTCCTTTCTTTTCCCTATGCAGATGTGCTTTCCTTGTATATTTTGGCTTAAAAGAAAGTGAAAGACCAAAAAAATCTATTTTAGAAAAGTGTCAATCATTTTATTTCAACACACATTCACAAGGCTATGTGTTCGTGTAACTAGCGAAAGTTATTTTAGATCAGACTTTTCTTAATTTTTATTTTTAGAGAGACTTAAATTGTATAGATGACTATATTAATAAATGTCTATGGGAAATGTACAAGAAATTGTATGTTTCTTTTCTTCTTTTATTCCTTGCTCCTTTCCTCATTCTATTTATTTTTCCTGCATCTTTAGCTGAATAAAATGACCCTATATCCTTTAATTCCTTCTATTTATCCTCGAGTCTACAAGTCAGATCTGACTAATCTTTGAAAGATGGTGTGATTCCAGTTCCTGAAAATTTGAACCAACAAACCCCAGTAAAATCATAAGACAAGAGTTTTAGCATAAAATCCTGTCACGTAGTTTGCCCTCTGCTGAAAGACAGACCATTCTATAAATCCTCACCACATGTTCATTGTCCTACTTGATGATCTGAAGTAGCCACAAGAAAAACCATCACACCACCAAAACACATTGGCACAAAAACCTAAAAATTAAATATTTTAATTATATGACAGTAAAGACTTCAAGCATGTTACATGAAATCTGTATGAAATATGAATACATCTATTTAGTTCCATAGGTCAAAGCTAATCTCCTTGTGGGAAGAACTCCAGAACTGCACAGCTGGACAAGAGGGAGGTTGACTGGATCCTGACAGGATGCATTTAGACTTTTATATTGTGACTTGTAGTAAGTGAAACAGCAAACAATTTTCCAATGGGTTCCAATCATTTTATGAAAACTTGGGATTTCAAAATCAAGATTAAAACCTGCAATCAGGGTTGGGTTTAAATTCATTTTCCCCTAAGAGAAAAAATTGAAAACAAATCCCCACAACTCAAATTTAACATTAAAGATTAGTGAGAACAATGACAGCTCTGGGTGCTGTTTCCTGAGAAATGACGTCACTGTGGACATAGTGTGCTGAGACAGAGGAACCAGAGCGGGTGCTGCTGATGAAGAAGGTCCTCATCTGAGTCTTATCATCTCCTGGGGGATGTTTGTCTGCTGTTCTGGTTCCTTCCTCAGGAAGCAAGGTTTCTGGAAGCCTCAACTTGGGCTGCTCACTCAGCCTTGTTATCTGGGTGACAAGGACCTGGGGTCAGGATGGCTGGGATGTGTAGTGACAGTAAGTACTGTGACTATGTCTCTCTGTGTGAGCAGGCTGAGACTAGTTTTCATCTCTGCTTGGACCAAGTAGCTTTTCCCCGGATGCATATTGATCTTTGATTAGAGTGGTGTCTTGCTCATAAAAGCCACTTATGAAAGAATGGACAAGTGTATTCACACACAGGAAAAAATAAAGCCCCTCCATCTGCTAAAAACAAGATGTCTACCATATCCTGGTCACGTTTTCTTTTTCAGGGGCACAGGGTTTCTCCATGTGCTACTATTAACAGACATGTGCCACCAGGTCCATTTTTTTAAGACATGGCCTCTCTAAGTAGTAGTAACTTGGGCTGACATAAACCTCCTTGCAATCATTCTGTCAGCCTCTTGATGCAGGGCTTACAGGGATATATACCACCATATCTGCCCTGGGTTGGATTCTGTAGAAACTTAAAGTAGTTCAATATGGAACTATTGTTTTCAATGATATTAATATTCTTTTAAATTTTTTTATTTATTCATTTTCAAGCAAAGAGATGAGAGAGAGAGAGAGAGAGAGAGAGAGAGAGAGAGAGAGAGAGAGAGAGAGAGCGCATCAGGGCCACCACCTTGTGGGTCTGGCTTATGTGGGTCCTGGGGAATTGAACCTGTGGCCTTAGGCACTGGAGGCAAGTGCCTTAACCTCTGAGCCAACTCTCCAGCCCTAATATTCTTATTATAATGTTGCTACTAATATTTTTCATGTAATTTAGAATAAATTACAGATTTAAAGTGGTAAAATACTGCCTTCACAATACAGGGTCCCACTAGAAATAGTTTAGATACACCTTGAAGAATGGTAAAGCTGGTCAATTCCATTGTTGAAATACACACGGGATGGGTTTATCTTAAATAGTACCATGCTATGTAAAGAATGATTATTTGGGGTTGGGACAGATTACCCCTCACCCATATGTCTAGGTAGGACGACCTCGCTCTTGAGTTTGTATAAATCATAGCCTAAAATGTCTCCCAGCAATGAGCATGTGCAGATTAATTTTTCTTCCTCTTTTATAAAAGTCATAGTGGTGTCTTATTTTTGTTTTGAACATTTATTTTTTTAGTTTTTATAATAATATGGGGACTTCTTTTTTAATATTTTATTTATTCATTTTCAAGCAGAGATACAGAGAGAAAGAGAGAGAGAGAGAGAGAGAGAGAGAGAGAGAGAGAGAGAGAGAGTGCATCAGGGCCACCACCTTGTGGGGTGGGTCTGGCTTATGTGGGTCCTGGGGAACTGAACCTGTGGCCTTAGGCACTGGAGGCAAGTGCCTTAATGGCTGAGCCATCTCTCCAGCCCTGTTTTGAACATTTAAAATGCAAGCAAAGACAGAATTTTAAAATTGAAACAACATTATACAAGAAATATTTAAACATCGGAACAGGATACCTTTTAAATAAAGTAAAATTCTTCTTGTAACATTTGTTCTTCCAGTTCAGCCGAGCATCAGGCAAGCAGGGAACCATGTGGATGTCATCCATTGCAAATGTACATCACCTGTTATAACCAGTTCTCTTACAGTCCGATGATTGTTCACTGTGTTACTTGAATAGACAAGGTCAGTTCATATAGACAGAGGTCACACTACAATGAAACCCTTATTTAAAAATTAAACCATATGATGCCCTTTTTATGGAGTATACCATCCTATCATTTCAACATTGTCTATAAATTAATGGGTCAGTATTGGTGAAGATGTCAGAATAAAATGTCAACATCAGTTTCAATTTTTGTAGCTAACATGGCGTCCCTTCTGAAGAAATAACAAATAACAAAGGAAGAGAAAAGGCTTCAATGCTCATTTCTCTTTCTGGATTTCTAAGTTGCTTCAGACTTGCATGAAAACTACACAAAACAAACTTTAAGAGTTGAGTCCAGTGCAAGAGGGCAAGTGGTTAAAATAAAAGTCTGAATTGAGTATACTTTTGATATTACCTGTTAGATTGTTATTATTTCCCGGGCTTCTCCTCCCAGGAGCCAGACAATCAAGTGCTGGGCTGGATTTTGACTTTTCTTCTTCCCTCTTTCAAATGGAGAAGTATATTATGTCCCCCTTCAAACTTTGTCAACTTGAATAGTTACCTAAGCACAGGCTTCTTTTATGTGTCTGCTGGAGCTAAAAGCGGGGTCATAATTCAGATGTCAGTGTACAGCTCTCTTTGTCACCTCACAAACAAATGATGAGATCAGAGAGATCCAGATCAAACCCACACACACTAAATGGATGGCTTCCTCTTTCATTTTTACAAAAGAGGAAATATCTCTTCCCCACCTCTTCCTTTGAAAAATTCATGACCCGTTCCTAATGTGCAGGGATTTAGAGAGAAGCAGAGTGAACAGAGAGTTCATCTTTCTGAACATGTTGTCTGATAGACCTGGATACACATGCCTCCATTTCCTCAGGGTCCAATCAGGGGGTTGCCTTTTTCTAAAATAAATCTTAAAAATGACAAAAAGGAAATTCTTTGTATACAATTTGAAAGAAACCAAATATTAAGAAACAGAATGAAATCGTGTCCAGTAATGAAGACAAAGTATTTCTGCATCTGTTTGTGTTAAACTTAATCTTATGTTATCTGTATGTTGAACTTAAATGCCATACAAATTAGCTATTGGGACCAAGAGATAACACTTTATATATTATTTGTAAAATTTTTACATGAAAAAGCTATTCACTGTAAGGACTGAATTATAAAATTACCTGGAATTGGTTGAATATGAAATATTACCCTAAAAACATTAGCATCATTAGTCTGTATATAGAGTGGTAATCACATTTCTAGTTTTTCTTGAAATTCTCCTAGTTTCAAAATTTGTGTTTCTCTGCAGTTAACTGATGTAGAAAAGCTCTTGTCTACTCATGCCACTAAGTTATGTGAAGAATGAGTATGTTGTGTGTCTTAAATTTTCTCTTAGTTTTAACTACATAATTAATATGAATAAAAACCCTGGTGATTTTTTTCTGTGGTATTATAAGTGAAGACCACTTATCCAAGATTGTGTAGTAAATTGACATAATGAATTATCGAGGGGAGTTCCAGAGCATTTGTGTGAAGGAGTTGATGAATTACTTAAGCCCATCAATTTTACTGCCTTTTTCTTCCTAAAAACAATACTACTTAATGACAACTTGTGACATGAATTTATTAATTAAAGAATTTAAGTGCGTATTTAGGAGACATTTCCTGAGATGATGGATGTGTTTTGCCTTTGGCGTAACCTTTATGATGTTCTGTTTTCTTTTTAAAAGTTAATACAATATTATTTGGACTGGTCACTAAGGAATATATGAGGTATACTCTATGCTCAAAGTCACAGTAAGATGAATGAGAGAGTGAAAAACAGAAGGGAAACAGAACAGAATACTAATCCCAGTTTGGTTGAGACAACCCTTTAAGCATGAGGGAGGGAGGAGGGCTGACAGAATTGTGGGAACACACTGACTTGGAATTCTGTGTCATCAGAAACAACAGCAGGCAAACTGGAGAAAGCTACTGATGATGGTGTCTTCCCTTTCCTCCTTGGCTTCTGAAACTGCCTTTTACCCCATGATGGAGTCAGGTGGTCCTTCCTGCTAGTGTTACATTTTTCATTCATTATTTCCCCTTTTCCTCTTCCCATTATATTTTAGGCATCCATATCATTCATAGAGAACAAAAGATACCAAGTGTAGAATGATTAATGAGATGAGGACCCTGACCTCACAGGCTCAGAAATAAGATTCATTTTAATTAATTAATTAAAGAAAGGATTAATTATAATGCCCTAAAATAGTCTACCTTCAATTTCTAAAGTAATTATACTTTCTGTTCATCTAGGACCTTGGAAGCCGATGACTGGCTTCAAGTGAGCTTCGTAATTCTGGAAACATGCTTTCAGCCCAGAGCTCTAGAAGTCTTGTACAAATATTGCCAGGAAGTCTCAGATTTTGAACAATACTTTATATCATATCATTTTCTACTGGCTGTGTTAAAATTCTATAGCTTTGAAAATCAATAATATCATTAATGGAATGTTTAAAATATATAACATAAGTTTAATTCAGCAACAGGATAATGTCCCAGGATTGAGCCCCAGGAATGAAGTCCTAGCATATATGTTTCTTGGTTTTAAAGAGAGCTACTGTGCTATTCTTTGTAGACATTCTTCTCCATTGACAAGAGGTAGCTGTTTGGCCACAGAAAGAACTGTATTTGCTATAGTTTCTTGATGTCTATAAAAATTAGCTTTTCTTGCTGGAAAATTTTCCAATATGGCTTTCCCAGAAGCACTCTAGAAGCTATGTGAATGCTGTAAGGGGCACTTGGTGTAACCACAAATCTGATCGTAGAAATCCCACATGAAGTCAGGATCCTGGTGTAAGCCTCACTATCTTCTATCCAATCATGAAACAAAGGAAAGATGCTTCCAGAAAAGGAAGCCGAAGAATGAGCTACTGAAAGGGAAGCTGAAAGAATACACCTCATCTTAACGATCATGCTGTCAAAACACCCATTGTGTAAAAAGCAAAAGCCAGCAAAATGTAAATTACTCAACATGATCATGCCAGGCAGACCAACCCCATAGAGTAGTGCTAAGAGTGACATTTTGGAGTGCAAGTTTGCAGGGTTTAGTTTCTGCCTTACTTCTGGCTCAGCACAGGTTGGACAGGACATACCAGGTATCCATGGTAGACCTAGAAAATGCAATAGTATGTATTTGTTGTAAGCTTTAAATGAGGATATATATGTAGCACCCTATTACTGCTTTGAATGTCCTTCTTGTAGGTAGTTGTCATCCAATCACCAATACTTGGAAACAAAAACATGAACTGCAATGGTTTCAACCAGATATCCTGACAAACTCAGGTGTGTTGAATGTTTGATCCCAGCTGATGGCAACTTGGAAGGTGGAGCTTTGCTGGAGCAGGTGTGTTGTTAGGGGTTTCCCCTTGAGGTTTATTAGGTCCTCACTTGCCAGGGTCAGTTGGCTCACTCTCCTGAAGCTGTTTTCCACCCACCGTTACAGAGGTGATGTCCGCCCACTGCTCATGCTGTGTTTTCCCTGCCATCTTGAAGCTTCCCCTCAAGACTTTAGCCCAAATGAAAACTTCCCTCCCATTAACTGCTTTCTGTTGGGTAATCTGTCCCATCAACACAACACAAACTATATAGGGATTTTCCTTTACCAATTCAAAGCTCCCTTTATTTAAGTAAACAAAATTGTTGTTTTGGAATGATGGACTTTAAATAGACCATTGAATATTTACATGGAGAACATTGTCTTTCTTATTTATGTATAAACTTGTTGAAGATAGGACTTTTAAGTAGCAACCAATATTCATCCATCCTTTCCCCCACTGCAAGAAGCACACCTTTAAAAGTATCCCAATGATCAGAAATTGCTTCTAGATTCCCACAATCACTTTCTGAATGTAACTGTATAAGCAAACAACACAGAGAAATATGAAATTCCTCCAGTTATTAAGTTAGATCCAAGAGCTCCCCAGGTTCTATTTTCAACTAATATGAATCCCTGGTGGGTGGTAAAAGAGCATCCAGGTTAAATATAGCTGTCTCTCTAAAGAGCTCACCTGAAGGGCTGAACACATTGTGGCTAGTGGTCACCTGCTCTGCTCCTTGCTATGGGGTGTATATTTCAGTGTAACTTCATATCCAGTAAGTCTTCTCTGGGGAAATCAGTTCTGGACATTGGAACTTTGCCCTCGGCTAGATGAGGCCATCTTCACACACACACAACAGTAAGGCTCTCCCAGTGGGTGACCCCTATTTTATAAAGTTGAGATATGTTCTCAAATTGTCCAGTCTAGAGTGAAAACTGGAGAAAACAGTGTGAGATATGTATTGTTACACCACCTGTCATCTCACCGTGAGTATTTTATTTTTAAGGAAGTATTTTAGAGGAGGTATACGCATGTATCTTTCAAGCAACTTTGGCCTGTGTATGAATGTGCTGACACAACCAACATACGATAAAAATTATTTGGAAAAAATACATCTTTAAGGAACAGATACAGGCATTTTCATGTTATTGTTTTGTGCATAATATAATTCCATAACTCTGAATTTACATTGAGTTAGATGCTGTATCTAGAGGTGATTTAAAGTGTATGAGAGGAGAGAGCACATGTTCAGCTTATAAGCAAATAATATGCCTTTTACATAAGGGTCACGAGCACCCTTCGAGTTTTGTATCCTGCTTCTCCTGAACTCCATCACCCCTGGAAACTGGGGGGCCCTGGAATGCATTTTATTTGTCACATCGGAATGTCTCTGAACGCACATCGTTTACTTTCAGCTTGTAGATCATGAAAAATCTTCACGATACTTAGTGTTTCTATAACAGCAAACACTAAAGAAAAACAAAACAAAACAAAAAATGCAGCTGGGTGTGGTGGTACACGCTTTTACTCCCAGGGCTCAGGAGGAAGAGGTACGAAGATCTCCATGAGTTCAAGGCCACCCTGAGACTACATAGTGAATTCCAGGTTAGCCTGGGCTAAAGATTGACCCTACCCTGAAAAACCAAACCAAACCAAACCAAACAAACAAAAAACCCCACATCATTTTATGGGGCTCAGGGGTTAAAGATGCTTCTAGGCTTGTTGGTCAGAGTTTGATTTCCCTGCACCCATGTAGAGAGGGTGCAAAGTAGCACACATGATGTCACCTCAATATTCTTGCAGCAATCTGACAGGTAACTCATGGCAAGCACGTAGTCTGTTGAAGAACATCAGGGGAGCCTTGTGCTGTTGAGCCCGCTGCCTGCAGCCTTCATTGAGCCACATCTGCAGCTTAAAAAATTATCTATTTGTATGTTTTTTGTGTGTAGAGACACAGTCACTAAAATCTGGAAGTTTCTTGCCAGCTAGATCAGTGCACACACAGTGGCAAAAACAAGGGAGACCCTGTCTCAAGCAAGGTGGCAGGAGAGGACAAACACTCCAAAGTTGTATGCCAACCTCCATGTATATTGGGGCAAACATGCTCATAACACACAAACACACACTACACACTTGCCATACATATCCACCCGCAAATACACACACACACACACACACACACACACACACACACGTAATGTTTACAAAGCACCTTATACAATTTAATGAGCTTTGCTCTACAGTCCTATGAAATAGTCGAGAGTTGCATCACTTTGGACCATGCCCTGAAACACACAGGAGTATAGTGACTTTCAAGGTCAATGTGGATGTGGGTCCTGATCCAGGTTTTAAACAACTCTGCTATTTGATTCCACCTGTACAAAAAGGTCCTTGATACTCAAGTTGAAAGCAATGAGCAGGGGAGAGTATTCTTGTAATTTCTCTGAAAGAAATCTCTTCCTCGTTGTTGAGAAACCTGATAACTTGAGTATAATGTTTAAAAGTGTGTCACTGTCACCTTCCTGGTTAAGTGCAATTGGCAGATTGTGTATTTCTTTTTCCTTTTTTTTGGCCAAAATTTAAAAGACCACAAAATGACATAAATAGTTGCTGAAAAAAGGTTTTGAATATAAGGATATTAGTGTTGTTGTTTTTATTTTTAGTTGCAAGAAGAGAGAAAGAATGGGTATACCAGTACTCTTGCTACTGAAAATGAACTTCAGACACATGGGCTGCTTTGTGCATCTGGTTTTATGTGAGTGCTGGTCACATAATCTAACCCAGGTCAGCAGGCTTTGCAAGCAAGTGCCCTTAACTGGTGATTCATCTTCCCAGCCCTGTCAAAACTTTCATTTAGTGCAGTGATTGGATTCACTGTTGATGAATCCATGAAGCAATTGTAGTAAATGAGCAGAGGTTGATTGACACAGAAGTTTTACAAGAAAATATCTTGCCAACTAGTGGGAAGGGTGTCTACCACCCTGGAGGGATGTGGAAAGAGAATGGAAACCTTGTGGGCATCAAATCACCTAGCTTTGGAAGAAAGAAGACCAAACAAATTAGGAAGAGGACACGTCCAAGTGCTTTCAGGGAACAGGAACAAGGGAAATGGCTTCCAATATGACAACCCTGACACAGACAGTTTCAGTCAGCGCCAACAGAATGTCCTTAATCAACGTTCTTTCCCAGTGTGCCAGCCAGGACACAAGTCTACATAAATGCCTCAAGTTATAATTCTGAATTAGGCAAAATGAAAGCTACAGCCCACAGACCTTTGTTCTATTACCTTTACACTACTCTTGGAACTATCTGAAAATCATAAATATTATGCATTTTTTTGTTGCAACTATTTTTCACTTGTCTCTAAGATTTTAACCTTTCTGTTCTCTTGTTCGTACGCTAATTTTTGGTTTTACTTTTTTCCTAGAAGGATTTTTTTTCACTTCCATATTGAAGATTATTCCTCATGGCTGCTTCATTACCCATTTTCAGAGTTATTTTAGTATCCATCTCTATGTGGAACTTTCCATTTATGTTCACAGTTGGACTGAGATATTTTTTTTCTTGTACAATTTGACTTTGCTTGAAATGACAGAACCTTACAGCAACTGAAACGGATGTAAAGACTTGAGATTTCATTGAAAGATATACACTTGGGCTGGGGAGATGGCTCAGGGGCTTGATGGCCTGGATTTGATTTTCCAGTACCCAAATATTGTAGAGGTACAAGGTGGTACATGTGTCTGAAGTTCCTTTGCAGCTGTTGAATGTCCTGTAATTCCCATCCCCCTCTCTCTTAAATAAATAGTGTTTTTAACAAAAAGATGTAGGGCTGAAGAGATGGCTTAGCCGTTAAGGCGTTTGCCTGCAATACAGAAGGACCAGAGTTCAATTCCCCAGTGCCCATATACAGCCAGGTGCACAAGACGGTGTTATATGTCTGGAGTTCTTGCTGTGCCCATTCTCTCTCTCTCTCTCTCTCTCTCTCTCTCTCTCTCTCTCTCAAATAAATAAAATGTTAAAAAAACAAAAAGATGTATGCCATTTTCGCATATACTATCAAATGCTGCACAATGTTTTTTGAGACATTCTCCTTCTAAGCTTTCCCGATTTTTTTCAAAGAAAACTCCTTAATGGACACATATCTAATTTTCCGCACTTCTTGTTTCAAAATACACATTTTCTTGTTGAATCTGTTTCTTATTTCAAATTGCCAACAGAATGCCTGTGGTGGTTGCAGCCTGCATTGCAGCTGCTCCCATCGTCCCACGATGATGCATCATTGTAACCAGAGACAAACTTTTAGAAATGCATCCTGCTTCAATGATGTGATGATGAATATTTCACAAGCTCTTAAATGCCATCACTTCTGGTTGTCCTATGAAATTATACATGTGATGAAATGGTTTGGGGTCCTTAGTGCCATGGTTCGAACATGTTCCCCAAAGTTTGTGTTAGAAACCTAACCTCCTTCCAGGATCAATAAGTGCCAACATCAGCTGGGCGTGGTGGCTCACGCCTTTAATCCCAGCACTCGGGAGGCAGAGGTAGGAGGATCGCCGTGAGTTCAAGGCCACCCTGAGACTACAGAGTGAATTCCAGGTCAGCCTGGACTAGAGCCAGACCCTACCTCGAAAAAAAAATAAAAATAAAATAAATAAATAAATAAATAAATAAATAAATAAATAAATAAATATGTGCCGACAGACAGAGCCTAGATGAGGTTAACGGGTCACGAAGGCTTCAAACCTGTGAATGATTTATTGTGATTGTGTTGGGAACAAATTTGTTAAAAATAAGAGGTATGTCTTTTTGCAGTTTTTGGCCATGTGGTCCTTTTGATCATGTCACAATAAATAATACCCTTCCCAGATGCAATCCCATCTTAACATACCCAGAAATGTGAGCTAAATAAGTTTATGCTCATCAGTAATTTCCATCTGTGATATTCTGGTTACAGGGACACGAAACAGACTCTCACTCTTAGGTTCGATGTTGTTCCCTACATATGCCAAGGGCATTTCTTTCCTTTCCTGGCAATTCTTGGAGAATGGCTTGCCCTTCAATGAAGACCTTTATGGTTGTGGATAGATTGTGTAAAAACATTAGATGACAGTTAAACTATTTGATTTGCATTGTAAATATGTTTGTATCATAAGAAAGACTTTGGAATTATAAGGGGGAAGTTTCCATAGAAATGTGACTGGGTGTTTAATTCAAGTTGCTGTCTGGCTTTGTGAGTTGTGTTGGCCTGAGAGAGAAGCAGAGACTGACTCATCACGGAACCTTAACAGTGACTGAGGTTTTTTGGCCTAGAATTTGACACAGAACAGAGTCAGGAGGAATCAATCAAAGCAACGTGCTTTATTAATAAAACCTATATATAAAACTCAAGTTTAAAGTTCATTTATTTGGGAATGATAATAATATCATTGATTAGCTTCTAGATGAGAGAGAGAGAGAGAAAGAGAGAGAGAACAAATCAATCGTCTGTCTTAATGTCCTAATTACTAAAATTTCTTTTTTAATATTTTTAAAATATTTATTCATTTTCAAGCAGAGAGATGAGAGAGATGAGAGAGAGAGAGAGAGAGAGAGAGAGAGAGAGAGAGAGAGAGAGAGAGAGAGAGAGAGAGAGCCAGGCCACCACCTTATGGGTCTGGCTTATGTGGGTACTGGGGAATTGAACCGAGGGCCTTAGGCCTAAGGCACTTAGTGCCTTAACCACTGAGCAATCTCTCCAGCCCATTACTACAATTTCTTGTCCGTGATATTTCTACACTTCCTAACTTCCAATAAATTTACTGTATTAGCTTGTCAAGAGAATAAAGTTGTTTATTGAACAATTTCACTGAAAGCATAAAAGTGAAGAGCTATAATCTATAAATAATATTATAATGTACCTATGTATACTGTGCAAACTTCCAATTAGCCTAAAATCGGAGCCATCTTCATGACTGAGGGGACTTTCCAAGGATCTGTGTTTGGAGCTCTGGACATTACTTTAAAATAGGACAGTAATACAAAAAGGAAGCTGATAAGGACCAAGAGAGCGACAGCATCTCTGCTGTTTAAAATGGAAAAGAACAAGGCTTTGGAGCAGTGTTTAGACATGTCCTCAGGTCACACTCCCTTCTTCTTGCCTTTTGAAGAAAGTGAATGAAATAGTTAAGCAAGAACTTGGATACCTGCACTGTATTAGCAGATTCCCAGATTTCTGGCTTTTCAGTCTTTATTACTTTCTGCCTTTGCTGTGTCAGATGGTGCCTCGGTTTCCTCCTCTGTCCACTGGGAAATACAGCACTTTGTCAGAAATTTGCTGAATTACATGCTGTGATGGGTAGTCTTCATTGTCAACGTGACCAGATACAGAATTACCTAGGAGATGGTGAGTTGCACATCTGAGTATGTCTGTGGCGACTTCTAGATTAATGACAGGGAGGACCCTCCCTGAATGTGGGGAGCACCATCCCATGACTAGCAGAAGAAAGAATAAAAGAAGAAAAGGAGAAAGCTCTCAGAGGAGCCATGTTCCTCTTCTGCTTCATAGGTCATCATGGCAGGAGCAATTCTGCCCCTTTGTGCCCTCCTCCCCACGATGGCTTGGGACTTCGGAAACCATAAGCACACATAATTCTTCTAAATTGTTCTGTCTTGTAATCCTGTCACTTTGACAGGAAGTAATACACACTGATTAATATTCATAACATTGCTTAGAGCAGATCCTTTGCAATAGTCTATAGTCCCCCAAAGTTCTAGCTGTTATTACTGAAGTCCCAGGACTAACGGGCGAGAGTTTCTCTAGGCTTATGCTTTATGTTTACAAATAGGCCCATAAATCCCTCTCGAGTCTGGTTGCCTTCTGAAAGCCACATCACAAGCAAGCTGTGATTTGGATTGATACAGCAAATCTGGTGACAGGAAACACTTATCTCAGTGAAGGCAAAGAAATTAGAAGAATTTAGAAGCTTCTCTTGACTCAGGGCTCTTAAACTAGAAAAAAATGAATAAATGTGGAGATTTGGGGATTCTGTTTTGAAATTATTAAACTTTAGTTGTTTTGTTGTTGCTGTTGTTTAGGAAAATACTTTGTCCATAGAAGCAGCTATGGTTTATATGTGTCCCCCAAAAGTGACAGATTTAAAAATTAATCCCAATGCTCTATGTTAATGGTATGCAGAGGTGAGGACTTTGGGAAATAATTAAGATTAGATAAGGTCCATGAGAGTAGAGTACTTAGATGCATTAATGGATTCATTAAGGAAGTGAAGAGAAGCCTGAGCAAGCTTACCATGGGACGCCTTGCAAGCACCTTGCAGGTCTTCAGAGTCCTCACCAACAAGAAGACATTTGCCAGAAATGTATCTTTGACCCAGGAGTTTTCATTCTCGGGAACTATTGCACGATTTCCCTTATTTCTACACATTACCCTGTCTGTGATATCGTTATAGAAACACAAGAGAGTCAATGACAGCATCAAAGATACAGTGTCTAATGGGTCGTGGTAGACTGTTTGGTTATCATGATGAGTAGAAAGGCACTTGCAGTCACATATTGAGCAAATCCCACAGTTGCTGGATGTTCTGTGTTTGTATAGAAAGTCAGACACAATGGTTGGCAACTGTTCTACATGATTTTAGTATTCTCGTGGGAATCCATGTAGGTGACAGGTCTAAACCTCATAGCATTGATCATTTATGTGTCTGGATTAATACACACCGATTTTTACAGAAGTTCAAATTCCATTAACGTTGAGCAACAACGGTGCTTTGCTAAGAACTTTCCCAAGAGTTACTTGTTTCTCAAAACCACAACACCAAGGGCACCATATTTCTCTGGGTTTGAGACAACAATGCCACAAATGAGTATACTGATATGTGTATTTGTAGGATTTCCAGGATTTTGAGAATCCTGCAAGACAAGCAGGAACATCCTGATTCCATCACAGTGACTCATATTGTCCTGTCTAAATATTTACATACTGAATGAATAGAATTCATTAAAAGTAGGTTTGTTTTTCATATTCTAGTTAAGGCGTGATACATAATGAATATGTGTATCTATACTTACATGTGTTAGATACACAGTGGTAGAATGCAATGCCCATGACCTTCATATTTCAATAACAAATGTGGTGAGCATTATAAAAGTTTACACAGGAAAGTATTGATCTCATACAACTGAGAAACAATGGCTTGAATCCTGGGAACCACAGGGATAGTTCTGGTAACTCTGCATGTCTATAAATATTTTCTGAAGAATAATAGTTTGTAGATATTTCTCATCCTAAATTCTGTTGCATCTGAATGTGTGTGTGCATGCATACATGTGCATTAATATGTTCATTGATGGAGGGTTGGTGAGGATATCAATCAAGAGCTTTATCAATTTGATGTATACATGTTTGTATTTATTGTCTCTCTTTTATTGAAACGTAAACTAACAAAATACCAAGTAATAGGGTAAATCGCTAACATATTTCCTCTTGATTTTTAAGATAATTTAAGAATATCAATTGCCACAGACATTTGCTGGCTCGTAACAGTGGACACTTGCTGATGCAGACATACTTTCATAACCTGACTATTAAGTGAAGACATGATTACAAAGTACCTCTACCATTTGGAATTTTGCTTTAAGAAAACGATATGCCACCAGAAAGTCACTCTCTTTTAACTCTCCATATTGACATGCTTTCACAGATGGCTCTGCAAAACTTCTGAATTTAAATCTTTGCAATAATATGGAAAACCGTTCACTTGCATTTATATTTTCAATTCTGATAATAGTTTTATAAATGAAAACAAAGGCAATAAAGCCACCCACAGACGTTATGAAGCAATCATTACAGAACTGTGGAAAATTGATTATATAGAACATCAAAACATTTTAGAATTGACTTTATAAAAAAATCTTATTAAGAAAAACACTATTGGCAAGAGGAGGAATATGGAAACAATAGGAATATACATGTCAGCTAGTGAAATAGAAAATGGAATAGAAATGTTATATTAAAATGGGAACTGATAAAGGGCAACATCCCTTGTTTACTTTCCTATATGAGTGTCTTAATGGAGAGAGGAATCTTGATGTCACACTATGATGGACTGGTCTCCTCAGATTCATTGTCTGTGATTATTAATAAATAATTATATTCCATTTCAGAAAAAGGACATCTTTCCAAGCATTTGCATTCAATTATTTTCTTTTCTCAAAAATGGTTTTCAGCAACATTGTGCATGTGTGTATTTCAAGAGAGAGGGTGGAAGACTTTTAGAACTAGGGAACAACCAAATTCAGAGCACCAGCATTCACCACACAGCAAGCTAAACAGTACACACAGTAATATGTTTCAAGAACATAGGGGACAGTTGGAAATTTTTATTTTTTAGGGTTAATTATACTTTTATAGATTCAGACAGGAATTTTGTTTTAGAATAAAGCCAGGAACATCAGGACTGTGTTTGTTTATCTGATCAATTCCTAGGATGTCTTGCAAAGCAGTCAGGGACTTGGAGGAAGTCATAAAAACCATCTGGAAAGGTCTTGACCTTCCATTGTCAAGAAAGAAATCACCTGCAGAGGATAGTTATCTCTTGGGTCACTTGGCTCTGGTTTACAGTTCTACATTTTTATAGGTGGAGGCGTGATTAGACCTAGAAGTTGTTGGTGAGGATCAGTTCTCTCTTCCTTTCTTATGAGTTATTGTGGCCTTTCTTCAAGTTCTTATCAGAGTTCTATGCTTTTTCATTTGTCATAGTTATTTTCAATTTTTAACTGTGTTACCAAGTATGTTATGTAAAATAGTAGACTATAAATTTGTCATGCAGATTTTTACATAACTGTCCCTGTGAACACCCCAAATGCAAGAAATTAAGTCCAGCGATCACTGAGAGTCCTCAGTTCCTTTTCTAGTTGAACTTTATTTCTGAGCTCATGCATCCAGCCCATTCCACACCCCTATTTCTCCAGTTCACATCACCATGGACCAATTCTGCCTGCCTGTGAACTTCCTACAAATGACATAAGGGCAGGTCTTGTTTACAGCTTCTTTTGCTCAATAAACACATTTGAGATTTGTTCATCTGTAGTTGGAATGCACATGAATAAAATAATTTTTATATATTTATTATGAATAAGTATAAATATATTGTATGAACAAATCTAGTGAAGGTGTCCCCATTTCCCTCCTCTCTGTCCCCTTGCCACTGGGGTCCTTGCTCAGTGCGCATACTGGATCTGTCCATAGGTTAGGGGGTTATGAACTGCACCACAGGTAGCCAGTTTTTCTTTCTTTCTTTTCTTTTCTTCCTCCTTTGTGTGTTGTTGCTGAGGGGAGTAATGTCTCTTGATAGTCTCCCCCATCTTGGATCTCACAATCTTTCCTCCCCCTCTTCCGCTCAGTTCCCTGAGTCATAGTGGGTGAGTTTTAAGTCTGCTTTATTGTTGAGATCTTAAGACTAATTTTTGTTTGTTTTAAATCTCGAGTGCTTTACTGAGCCCCCAGTTCTAATCCCAGTCATTGCCCAAACACAAACTCAATTGAGTAAGTGGAGAAACTCTCATTAATGTGAGCCTGTTCAGGTTCCAATTCCGTGTGTGTGGGAGGGGCGTGGGGGGCTTAGTTGCAAGCACCGTGGATGTCAATCAGGACTGGAAAGATACCCAAATTACTCAACACACTCATTCTAACATGGCATTTTCACTCAGTGAATCTTATTTTTGTTATTTTCATAAACTTACCTGATGTTTTAGAAAAAACAGATGTAGGGTCTGGAGAGATGTCTCAGTGGTCAAGGCCTGCAAGCTCTGATTAACCTGGTTTTGATTCCCCAGTACCCACATGAAACCAGTGCATGAATCTGGAGTTTGTTTGCAGTAGTTAGAGTCCCTGGCATGCCTATTCTCTCTCCATATCTTTTTCATTCTCTCTCTCTCTCTCTCTCTCTCTCTCTCTTCTATCTCTCTCTCTCTGCTTAAAGAAAAAAAAAGAACAGATGTTGAAAACATTGGTCTTGGACCAGGCACATACAAACAACCATAGGCTTGGGGCAGGGTACATACAAAAGTAGCAAAAGGTCCAATTTCACTGAAGAAATAGCCCCCAAATCAAGAGAGCTCACCATTTCCTATTAGGTTTAGTCTTTCTTCCAGGACATTTTCTTGATGTGTGCATTAATCCTTTGTCACTGGCCCCAGTCATTTAATAATCCCTGGATTCAGTCTCCAGTGCTCACCATTAGAGAACAGAATCTACTCATTTTGTGTCAATGTGCCAACAGTTAGGTCTTTAAGAAGGGAATCCTACGACATGCAACAGTACATGTGAACCTTTAGAAAATTGTGGTATGTGAAGTAAACCAATCATTGAAGAACAAACTGAGCGATTCTGTTTAGATGCAGCATTTAATGAAGTGAAATTCAGAGGGGTCATTGCCAGGGGCTTTGAGAGTCAGGCAAGTTTCCTAGCCAGCAGGTAGAAGACCAAAATTTTGCTATAATTTTCTCTATAAAGATGGATATATCTAGAGATGTAGTATAACCATTCTATCAGTAAATGATACTCTATTGTAAACATCTAAAAAGGTAGATCTCATGTGTTTAAACTGATTTTTAAAAATTTTATTATTTTCTTAATTTTTATTTACTTATTTTTGTGTGTGTGTATGTGTGTTACATATGTGTATATGGACATGCCAGGGCCTATTGCTGATGCAAATGGACACCCATCAGGCTTTACATGGGTGGCTAGGGAATCGAACCCAGGCTGGAAGGCTTTGCAAGCCAATTTTTTAATACTGAATCATTTCCCCTGCCACATAACCACGATTTTAAACAATGATTCTACGAATCATTTCAATGACAAAATTCAAGGCATGCTAGAAAGTGGGACCAAGAAGCAAGATTTCGTCCTGGAATCCTCACGTCCTAGGTTTTCTTGGTTGTGATTTGCCTGGCTAAAGCAAAATGATTCAAGCAATCATTCAGACATTACACTGAAAATACTTTATCTTCCATTAAATATATTTGTTTCTAATGCATATGAGAGGGAGAATTCAGGTCAGGTAGGCCTATGTGTTCATTTGGAGACATTTAAGAGGCTTCAGAAAATAAAACTATAGTTGAAGAGGTTTTGTTGCATTGATTATAGCCATTACACAGCCAATGGAAAATATGCTCTCGGGAAATTTATTTTCCATCTCCCTTTGCAATTTCTCATCTGCTCAAATGCCCATCGCCCCTCCCTTTCCTGCCTCCCATCAGCCAGAGCCATAACCTTCCCCTTCCTCGTACACTCAGCCAAGTGTCTGAATTTAATGTTCATGGTAGGATTGACAAAATGCATGTGAGTTCAAGCTCTGTCTGGGGAAAGAAGTAGAAAGGATCTGAGATTCTTTTTTTTTCCCCCAAGAAGGCCTTTCTTCTTAATGCCCTGCTGTCTGAATTTAAGGTCACAGTGCCAGTGGGAGTTAAACAGATTCAAATGCTCCTAACTCTGTTTGAGCAATCGATGATGACCAAACAATGTGTCTGTCCACATTTTCTCTGGCACTGGGGCACAATTTCCCTCTCCTTTGGTCAAAGGTAAGCTCTGATTGATCTCACTGGGACTTCTCCCAGTGAAAGGACAGTGGTATTGTGCTCCTGACCTCGAAGTCATTTGATCACCAATAGACGGAATGCTTCTTCAGCTGCATACTACAGATGAGGAGGGAAAAATAACCACAAAAATAGCAAACAAAACAAGGCAACTAGGCAAGTTCATATTGCATTTTTTTCTGCAATTAACTTGCTATAATGAACTGATCCTTGGATAGGACAGTTGGCTCAGTGGATAAAGACACTTGCTTGTGAAGCTTGCTGGCCCAGATTTGATTCTAGTGCTCGTGAAAAGCCAGATGCATAAAGTGACACATGTGTCTGGAGTTCATTTACAGTGGCAGGAAGGCCTGAGTGCCTATTCCTTCTCACTCTTTTTCCCTCTCTCTTCAAACATTGATCCTCCTTCTTCACACTCCACAGGAAATGTGACAAGAAAATGAAAGGCTACAAGAATTAAGTACCACCTCAAATTGTTGGAAGAGTTCTTAGAGACATGTTTTGTCTATGAACACTGTGGGTTTTGTGGGGGGGGGCAGTTCCTCCAAATCATTGTTAGATTTTTTTTCTCGCTCTCTCACATTTAAAGAACTAGGGACAGAGGTAGATTTCCTTGGTTTAGTCCCACTGAAAACTGTCCCCTCATGGCCACTTCTGCTAACCCCCCTGTGAAAGGCCTTCTCATAGCCCACGCTACACTGGGTCAGTAGGGGTCATGGAGAAGAAGCTTCTGGGCCCTCACTGTGGACCATGAGTTACATTTACTTGGCTCCAATCAATGCTCCTTGACAACTCATAGCGAGTGAGGTGCTTGCTCGCTCAGGAAGGCAGCATGGGAGAGCTTTGTGTTGTAAGAGTCAGTGTCCAGGGCCCCTGCCTGGCTCGGTGGGTAAACATGCTTTCCTCAGAGCTTAGCCAGCAGCACACACAGAGTGAAAATGTTCCAGGCTAAGTGAGGTATGAAATATTATCTAAGTACAGGTTTATTTTATTTTTGTCATTTCATTCATTTTTGGTGTGGAGGATTGAAACCAAGGCGTGAGTTCTAACCCTGAGCTCCATCTTTAAGCTCATACGGAACACATGCTGGTAACTTTAAAAACAGATTTCTTAATGCCTTTCTTTTCCTGTTTCTTTTCCTCCCTTTTCCTGTATCACCTGTGACCCATTGTCATATCCCATGTCCCCCCTTCAGTTTATTTTCCCTGGCTTATCACACTCTGAAAGAGACCATTCTGTTCTCAGTCACACTCTGTCTATTACGACCATCATCTATGTAAATGAACACAAAGAAGACATTTTCATCACTATTTGCTCACCTTACAGAAATTTCCAGGGATTTATTCTTTTCTTGGTGCTAATGTAAGACTTAGGTCTTAATGACACACACAGGTGGGGTGGGCGTATCAGCCCAATGAGGGGAAAGACTCTACAGAGAAAAACACTCAGCCACCCTCCTCACTGGTGCTCCTGGCCAGAGACAAGGGGCCACTAGACAGTGTTCTAATGAGTAAATCTTGCTACAAGGTATGGGCTGTGTACACTGCTTTTCCTAGGAATGAGCAACTCCCCCTTCTTACTCAGCAGAGTCCTTTCTCCTCTTCCTGGGAGTGTACACTTTGCTGGATGCTGACCAGACCTCTTTGGGAACAAGCTCCTTATAAGAAGAAGTGAATTAACACAATGGCAGTATTAAACAGCATCTGGGCAGTGTAAATCTCCTCCATCCTGTCAACCTCACTCATGATCACTGCAAGGCAGGGAAGGTGTGCTTCTGTCCTGAGCTGGGGGGGTGCTACTCAGGTCCATTTTCAGGACTGTGAGATCCACACTTCTGGCAATCTGGCCTCTCCTGGGTTGTGTGCCCCAGTCAGTGATGGGTTTGCTTCTTTTTGGTGCACTCTCAGCAGAATTTACCAGCCCCTTGATTACCTTGAAGCTGGGAGCAGACATCCCTGCCCTCCTCCACCCTCTGCTCCTCTGTCTTCTTCAAGTGGAAAATTCACAAACACAGCTAAATCCTGTAGGCCCCGTGGCAGGAGACCAGGCAGCCTCCTGCCTCCTCAATGACTGCATTTTCCTTTAGCCAACAATCCCCCCAAACTCTCACAGTGTATAAGAAACCTCAAGATGTCCTTTTCTTTCTAGCAAACAATGATTTGGTCTGCAAATAGAATTAAGGCAACAGTTAAAAGAAGGAAAAACTACAATATTGTACATTTTATAACATTTTTATTGGCATATAACTATCTATTTTCATAATAACATGCTTAATATCATAAGTTATTGCAGAAAACCCCTAAAAACCATGATGGCATATCCCTTAATACACTAGATATTCTCCCCCACCATGGCTCTTACATTTTTAAGCCATCCCAAAAGAAAGAGAATGGAAAATCTGACAACATAGACAAATAATTAGAATCAGGGAAATATTATAACTGACAGGAGACTTACATCTCATTTCCTTTAGAAATAAGGTTGGACTAAAAAGCAAGTAAGTAGAATTGGGAAGCCAGGACTCAAAGGATACTGGAAACATCCAAGTGTCAATGGGAAAATGAACGGAGTTCTTCAAAATTATAAAACATCCTTTCCTGACCAATCACAGGAGACAATGACCCCAGATTCTCTGAGGACAAAGGTATCTCACTTTGAAAATAATGACACCCAACTTTTTGCTTCGTTCTTTATAACTCTAAATTTATAATTGTTTGGTTTTTCTTCCTTGTTTCCTTCAGTGCAAGTTGGTCCTTTTTAATATCTGGGCACAATGCATGTTGATAGCTTATGTCTATTTTGCATACTTAGCATGTGAACTTCACTTGAGCTCATAGGCTTGGGTTTACTGGGTCTAGGGATTACATGACTCAGACTGAAAAATAATAGTTCTACACACAACCATCAAAATGTATCTCCTCAAACTCAATCATCTGGCCATCATCTCTCTATAGGATAATAAAATAATCTGATGCTTATGATTTCCATTTCCCTTCCAAACGTAATTTTTAATAAAGTCTAGAAAAAAGTGGTGCTATTTAAAAATGTTTTTCAAGGAAATTCTTGGTAATTGCTTAATGTAAAGTCTTCCCTGTTGTTTATGGATACTTAAGTTCTATAAATAATAACAATACAGATAGGAACTGTGTTATAATTCTAAGTAAAAAGGAGTTAAACTAGGTCAGCATTTGGTCTGTTAAAAATAATTACAAGCCTCAGTCCTTTCCAATATTATCTTGAGGCATAAAAATTAATCTATACTATTCTTTAATGTGGATATGTCTAGACATTTAGATTGTCATGTTTGGAAATTAATCTCCCCTAAAGAGTCAGCAAAATTAATTGCAAATGTTCTCAACAAAAAGCAGTTGGTGTAAAGATACCTCGGGCATTTTACAGTCCAGGTATCCTTATTTGAGTACAAGGCCTTTAATGTTATTGAAGTGGATTGCCCCACTTTCTTTTGTCAAGATAACATACTTTTATCTGTTTAGGAAAAGGAAGACTCATAGAATCACTGAGAGATGCAATACTCTGAGTAATAAGATGAATGTGTAAATTTATTTTCATGAGGTTCTTCAAGAGTTCCCTGCTAGAGTACTTCAGAGCTCATCGCTGCCACCTCTTCAGGACAATGCCTCAAATTTCACATAGGACATTTCCTCTGTTCTATCAGAAACCTAGAACAACGATCCCCAGGCGAAAGCTAGAAAGGAAATCGGTCAAGCTTCTGTTGTTACTCTTCCAAACTATATTCAGTTAATTCAAGTTCTTTCAAGAGAGATAGCACATTGACTTCTTGATATACATTTAAAATCTACAGACTTAAAAAGTTGTTAGTGTTTCTGGTGGCTGAAAGCAATCTACGTACATTTCTGCAGACTTTGCTGGTTTTGCATGAAGCATGGAATATGTCAACATGAATAGTGTTACATTTGGTGTTTGTTAGCTGACTACACTAGACAAATCCTGAAGCGTGAATAAAATACATGCTGTTGCAAGGACTTTTCATTGCTCCAGTGCCTCAGAACAGCAGGGTATAAAATTTAAAAACAAATTCCTACGAACAAACAATATATAAAAAGTATCCAATGGCTTAAAATGATAAAGTAATGTCCACGTAGAGGAACGGGCTTTAACAAATTGTGGCATACCTACACGAAATAATGTAATGCAATAGTGAAAACCATTGAGCTGGAGCAATGCATTTTATAATAGCAAAATTTAAAAAAAATATATATAATATTGAGTATAAAAGCCATTGCAGGTATAAAAGTACGTTGCTGACACATAAATATTTTAAAACTGGATGCAACATTTTGTTGATAGAAAAATCCTTAAATAGCAGAATATGAAAATGCTTGAGGATCGCCTTGAGGTTGGCTCTGGAGTGCGGGAAAGAGCAGGAGCCTAAGTCACACAACATGGGCTTCAAGTGTGAGATGCTCTTCACTCAAGTTGTTTGGGATAGAAAGTCTTACTTTTAGGATTACTAAGGTTTTTATGTTTACCTAAAACATAATTTGGAATTTTAAAGAAAACATGCCATATGTATAGCTATAAAAGTCCTAAGTAACAGTAACTCTGTATATCGGTGTCTGAAACCTTGCCTGGGAAGTGATCTCTTCTGTTCTCATGTAGGCAGTTTCCAGCTTTGGGCTGAGCACATCTGGATGTCCTGGGAGGAGCTTCACTTTAGGGGACACCAGCTGCACCCACCTGGAAGTTAGAAGTGACTCAGTTCCGATTCGTGTGTTTCTCAGATAACTGTGCACATTCTTGGAGAGGTTGCTGAAGGGTAAGAGTGAGAGGCTGGAAACAAACCCTGCTCCTTGAGTTCTGGGCTCATCTTATTGGTCAAAGCACGTGACGTGGATGGGACGTGAATCAGGGACAAAGGCCACAACATCTGTCAGAGGATGAGCACAGAGAGGTTTGCAGTTTGAACCATTTTAGAAGCCCCTCATCTGTTACTTCCAGTACAGTTAATTATTCATGATACTTCCTTAATCAAAATATCCTGGCCACCTCATTCAATCATGATGTCAAGACAGCAAATATATATATATATATATATATATATATATATATATATATATATATATATATATAATATGAATGAATGAATGAATATATAGTCCACTGGTTTTTAAAATTTTATTTATTTGAGAAAAAGGCTGGGGCCTCTTGCTGTTACAAGTGAACTCCAGACACATGCCTTACTGTGCATCTGGCTTTATGTGGGCCTGTGGAATCGAACAAGGACCAGCCGGCTTCGCAAGCAAGCACCTTTTACTGCTGACCTGTTTCCCCAGCATTATTCTACTGGTTTTGTTCTTCTAGAGGATGCTGCATAATACACCATGTTCCATGACCACCTAGAGAAACCATGACTATTAATGACATAAAGGTAACAAAATTGACTCAGTTTGTGTGTTTATTTATGTCTGGTAAATTCTGACATTCTGGAAGGATAAAAAAACCAACCCAAAGATGTTGCTGGTGCTCTGGAAAAAGCTGCCACAAACAACCTTCACATTAGAAGAGATGATGACTTTGTCTTCTCCTGTGTGAGTGTGTGCATGTATGTGCGTGTGTGTGCCTGTGAGTGTGTGCAAGTGTGTGCGTTTGCGTGTTTGTGTGTGTGTCACAGTGGAGGTCGGAGGACCACTTTGAAGGGTTTGCTCCACCTTCTATGAGACAGGGCCCCTTGCCACTGCAAACAACTGCCACACTGTGAGAGAACAGAAGAGTTGGCCGAAAGGTTCAGCTTCTTCTGACTCCATCATCCATTTTCAGTCATGTTCGAATCCCAGATCCATGTGCCACTTTGCGTCCAGCATTATGTGGGTGCTGGGCAATTAAACCTGTGATGACGGAGACTAAACCTGGACTGGCAGACTTTGCAAGCAAGTTCCTTTCACCACTGGGCTAACTCCCCAGCCCAGCACTTCATCTTTTTAACTTCTGTGCACATATTTTCAATATTACTTTGAACTAACGTGCATACATATGTGTGTACTGTGTGCACATGTTTATATGTGCATGTGAGCACGTGTGATTATCTCTGGGAGGGTCAGGGGAGTTCCCCACCCCGCAGAGAATCTTTAATGCTCCCGATCTCCTGCAGATCTCATTCGGATGATCACAGCTTCTGAGAGTTCAAGGGTAGCCGAGCATATCTTTCCTGAGTTACCATCTCCAAGGAGGCCAACTCTTTTCATGTTAGAGGCTTCCTGAATTCCACTCCTTACCCAGGAACATCCCTGTCATTGTTAAAATAAAAATGGACTCAATTTCTGTATTTTATATAGAAAATAAGCAATGAGTGTTTTCCATTTTGACAGTAAGCACGTAAATATGTAAATTAGATAATCCATAATATTATTACTGAAGCTTTTAATATGAATTAAATACTAGTTGGAATGAGGTCTTTTTCTACTATTTGTAGAAACAAATACATTAAAATTAAAGACACTAAAAACTCTTAATGCTTAATATACTTTCAAGAGTCGAGATTGCATCATAAGGAAAAAAAATTCTGAAGTTTGCATGAGCAGCTGAACTCTGCTTTCTATCATCTAATTCCTGTAATGCAACTGGATTTCTGCTGAGCTAATTAAATACCCTGCATTGATTATTTTTTTTCTTTTTACTGCCTTCTTAACCTAACCTTAAGTGCTTAGGTAAAGGCAATGTGATATTGTATAATTTTAATTTTTATTTTCTTTGAAACTGTAAGCATGTGGACTCAGCTGCCATAGAAAGTCCAAGGTGCCAACACGGTGACAAGTGACAGAAGACGGACAGGTGGTTTTTCTCTGCATTTATGTTAACTCTCTCTGAATGGCAGGCAAGTCAGTGTGTCCCTTAGCTACAGCATCCTGGGGCAGCTACCTGAATCCTCAGGAACATCTCTTCCACAGCCCATTAAGTCAACACTCACACAGACTTAAGGGAATTCCAGAGGAATAGCTGCACCTTTGAAGCAATCTGCTTCCAAAATCCAAAGGCGTTATTTGAGAAACTCAATAAAGCTGAGATTTCAAAACACCACTCTCTAGACTTCCTGAGTTCCACTTGGTATTCCTAAATTCTGAGCAGGAATACAGTTTTGCTAGTCTTTGATTTTATTCAGATATAAACCATGAAATTACCTTATAAATATTTTATAGATTCATATATCTATGTTCACAGAAATAGAAAATAAGGGATTCCATAGAAAACAAATTATCTGGTGGGGTTTTGTTGTTTAACATGAATAGAATGGAAGGAAACCTAACCTCCAGAATAATTACCCAGGCCTGCATCTCCCTGTATCCGTTATTGGTTCCTTCCCACACTGAACTGTTGATCAAAGAGAACCACGAGGTACCTAAAATGTGACAGACTTCTCTCAAAGCTCTTGACTACCTGCCCCAGGCCAAAGGTAAGACCTCATTGCTGAAGATATCACAGTATCATCAAACAACACCAAGAGATCCTGCTAGATCCAGATTGGTAACCAGCTCCCAGGTGGTAGCATGTGTAGCACTGGAAGGTGTTGCATAAGCTTCCAGGGGAAATTGGTCAATGATATTTCCAAAAAGCAGAGACCACTGATATACAATAGATAGTTGTCATAAAAATGATGAACACATGCTGTATGGAAGAGACCAGAAAGTCAAGAAATGCTAATCTGTGCAATAGTGGCACTAAACCTAGGAGGGTAATCAAATGCTCACTGATTGACTAAGAGATCCACTTAGTGACAAGGAACCCTTAACTGGAACTGGGATCCATGGCAAAATCCGATGGGACCAAGATCTCAGGCTCCCAGGGGAAATTCCCACTACTAGATAGCTACAGAGAGGTTACACCCATTTTTAGCTAGCCAAAATATCAGTGTTGTCTCATTTAACCTATATTGACCTCACTCTCGATGGAAATTCTGTTTGTATTTTTCAGAAGGCATTGAGAGAGCCAGGGACAACCCAGTTCCAGCAACCAGACATTTGATTATGGCTGACATCCTGGCAGGAGACAAACCACCCCTGGCCTTCACACAGGCCCAAATGAAACTTATGAGAAAGTGACAAGACAAACAGGAGACCAATCACCACAGCAAGTCTGATAACCCATGAAAGGTCAATGGAGATAGACACAAGGATGCCCAACACAACCCAGGGCAAAGATCCAGATACATAAGATCTTAACAATAAAGCGGACTTAAAACTCACCCACTATTATTCAGGGAACTGAGTGGAAGAGGGGGTGAAAAGACTAAGAGCCATGCTGGGGGAGAATATCCAGAGACATTGCCCCCCTCAGCAACAGTACACAAGGGGGAAGACAAAAAAAAGAGAGAAAGAAAAACTGGCTTCCTCTGGTGCACTTCATAACTCCCTAACCTATGGACAGATCCAGTATATGCACTGAGGAAGGACCCCAGTGGGTAGGAGGGAAACAGGGACACAGTCACAAGATTTGCTCATACAATGTATATACTTATTCATAATAAAGATAATTTAAAAAACATGAAAACATATCCTGGAGATAGAAACATTTGTACATAGTGAAATGGTGACCAGTACTTAGTGAAATGCACAATTAATCCAAGGTACTCCTGGCAGCACTTACCTGTTTTGATTGCATAGTAATTGACTTTGACATTTGGAAGCTATAATGATTAGCAAGTGAGGTCTCCAGTGTTCCCATCACCTTTATTTATTTTTTTTTACTATTTAAAAACTCAATTTTTAAATGCATCCTAATTAGGGTGATTTATTTTTTATTAAAACATCATATTAGCAGTATGCAAGGTAACATAATATCTTTGTTTGTATGACTACATCTTTGTAATTCCCTACTAAAAAGGGTATATTGATATGCATTATGAAAGGAAATCTTGTCTTTATTAAATTTTCCATATGCTTAAAAGAGAAATTGAAAAAGAGAAAGATAACTTGGACAGTAAAGCATTGGTTTTTGAAAAGGAACCTGATTATTTTACAAATTTGTAAAATTTGACTTGAAACTTGGCATGGTGACACACATCTTTAATCCCAGTACTTGAAAGGCAGAGGTAGGAGGATTGCCTTGAGTTTGAGGCCACCCTGAGATATGAATTCCAGGTCAGCCTGGGCTAAAGCAAGACGGTACTATATTGAGTTGAACTTAAATTTTCCTTTTCATTTGCAGGACTTCAGTTTCTGAGATATGGCTTTTGAATTTAATTATTAAATAATTGCTCTCCAATTGCTTATCATACTTATTTTTTGAAATGTGCCAGCATGAGAACTCACCTTGATTGAAGCAAAGCCAGTTTAAACTCTAGAAAATTCTTTGGCAATAAAAACACAGATACATGATCCACTTAGACAAATTCAATTTGTACACAATTTTCTGGGGTACATTTTAGCATTTAAGAAACAAATTTGTTTTATTAGTAAAGCTTCTCTGAGCTCTTGATAGTTGCTCAATATTTTTATTCTGTATTTTTCTTCAGATTCCTATCATTTGGGAATCCAGATATTCCAGAAATATAATCTACATTGTTACTCTTTGGCTGTCTCATTGGACAGTTATGTGATTGATTATTTATTTATTTATTTATTTATTTATTTATTTATTTATTTATTTATTTATTTATTTTTGATTGTCCATAATAAGTTACAATATTTAGTGGGCAAACAATGAGTTCTTATCCCCAATTCCCCGCTGCCCTCCCCTCCCCCCTCCATGGGTGTTCTGGATCAGTCCTTATGACAGGGGACCATGGATAGCCTAGTATTCAGCCTGGTTCTCCTGGCCATGCCTGTGGATAATCTCCCCCACCACGGCTCTCACAATCTTTCTGCCCCCTCTTCCGTTCAGTTCCCTGAGTCGTGGTGGATGAGTATTAAGGCTGCTCCAAAGCTGTGAGCTTAGGGGTCTTTGCGTCGTTGGTTTCTGTCTCACTGGCTTATCCTGTGTTGATTTAATGGCTGTGGCTGTGGGTCCCTTGTTCATCCCGACATTCTCTGTGGGGTTCCATATGGATCCTCCACGGTATGACTATGGTGGCTCCTTTCTTGCCAGAATCTCAGCCATTGGCCGACTGGGCCCCAGCTCTCTTGCTGCATCCTGAAAAATGCAAACACAATCTCCATCGGAGAGTGAGATCAGTGTAGGTTAACAAATATACACAATTCTGGATTACCTAGATTCTATTTTTAGTAGCCTCCCTGTCACTTGCTCCCATAGTGCATCTTGTTTTGGGAGCCCAAGAATACAGGATCCAGTGCCTATTGCCCTGAATCCCTAGTTCCAGACAAGGGCTCCCCCTCACTAAGTGGAAAATTGGCCAAATTTCAAAGCTGTTGATTGTCTCCCCTAGGCCCAGGCTCCTCCATTACACAAATGCTCCTTTCTTGGTTTGCTGTTCCCTCCCAGTAGGAGGTGTGGTCAGCCTACTCCCAGGACACCAATCTTAATGCACTGTTTTCCCACTTGTATTTGATTCTTGTTGCTCATAGTCTTGACAGAATTTGACATTAACTTGTTGTGATGTAATGTGATATAAAACGAAGTAATCTCGGTGCAATTATCTTACTTAAATGTTTCATATTTCCTAGCATATTGCATGATGGTCTTCATAGGAACGATGAAGATAACTGATGCTAAGATATCAAAATAATATTTTGAACAGTTATGTACATTTGTGGCTTTCAAGGGCTTTTCTGTGGAAGTGAAGACAAGCAAGATGAAAGTTGGCTTAAGGTGACTTTACTGTAGAGAAGTTTTGTGTGTGTGTGCGTGTGTGTGTGGTGTGTGGGGTGTGGTGTGTTTATATATAATGCATGCCCACCTGTATGCAGATGTATGTGCCTCACACACCATGTGCTGAGGCCAGAGGACAAAAATGAGTGTTCTCTATCACTCTTCCATTTTATTGCCTTGAGATAGACTCCCTCACTGAACCTGGAGCTGCTGTTTTGTGGTCTGTTTGTGTGCCTTTGCTTTATTTGGTCACACTGCCCGACCAGCAAGCCTTAGTGATCCTCCTGTCTCCATCCCAAAGGAGACCGCCATTACATGCATCCACAGTCACACCCAGCTTGTCACTTGGGTATTGGGGTCAAACTTAGGCTTTCATGCTTGTGTGGCATTTTCCCATCCCGCCAAAAGTTCATTTCTAGTACAAAATGTGATTTATGAATTGTACTTTTCCCTGGATATGTTTGAGCAGATGCTGGAAGACCTCTGAGAGAAATACCTGTGAGAAAGTTTGCACATTACTTCAAAGATCAAACTAAATGTCCTCAAATCATTATGGGCTCACTAGTAGTATAGTTTGCTATGATATATAATATAAACTTGCATCAAAAATACTTTAAAATATACAGATGACTTTAGATATATCTGAGGATGTATGTATGAAGATGTTAACCTCTCTTATTGTTTTCCTTTGTTCTGTACACACACACACACACACACACACACACACACACACACACACACAAAACCCACCTGTCTAAAGTAGTTAAATAATTCATGGTATTTTTCATTATGAAACCAAAAGGTTAATTTAAAAAGTTAGTAAAATTTATATGAAAGCTGGAAACTATAACAACATTGACTTTTTAAAGAGTAGAGGCAACACTGCTCTCTTACATGCCTCTTTTCAATAAAAACCAATTTAAGAATTTGCATTTTTAAGGCAGGGATGATTCCCATAAACAAATCTTAAGTATGCATGGCTGTACACCAGGGTGGGTGCCTGTCACTCATATCACTGTCATGCCCAGAGCTACACTGATACAATCAGAAGGGAAAATAGAGTTAGGCTGATGGGTTTACAGAATGATGTCCGCATGAGTGGCAGATGTTTGTGCTATAATCACATTATGTGCAATCAATTTTTACCCTAGAACAATTGCTTCTAATAACTTTTGTGTTCATGATCAATGTGTCATAAATTCACCTGAATTTCAAAATGACCTAAGAAAGCACAAAGAAGCGTTCTTCTCTTGCTTGTTCCCAATATATTCAATAACAATAAAAAGTAACTGATTTGAACACGTGCTGAACTATAGATTCTGACACTCTTCGAGATCTCAGATATGTGCCCCAAGTTGTCCCGGGTTTATGGAAGAGCAGCTATCATGACCAAGACCATTATCCATCATCACACACACAATATTGTCTGCTGTGAGTGGGTTGTGTGATTAATAACGGCAATTCAATCGTGATTTGGAGAGCTGAGATCTTTATTGACGATGTGAACTGGTGACTTCTCATTTAATGTCCTCTGTACTCAGTTTATGCTGCTCTCAGTCACTGAAGTCGTCCGTTATGACTTCCATTGTGGCTTCCTTCCACAGTGCCTGAACTCAATGTCAACTGCTGTGTGAAGGAAGAAAGCTGTTCGTTTATCCTGTGGAAATACTTGACTCCACTGTGGAGATCTATTTCCCTCATTAGCATGTTTAGTGAAGTTCCTGATGTTTAATGGGTGCTCGTCTCATCTGCACACAGGACAGGTTTCTATATTCTTTGAACCTCTGCCCCTGACTCTGGGATTTCCTTCCTCCCTCCCCAACTTTTCATTCGTTTGTTTTTCCTTTGGAAAATTTAACAAATTGTTCAGCTACATTTTTCCCCTAAACCACAAATTAGGTAATAAAAGAGTCTCTAGGCAACCTATTCAAAGTTGAGATTAAATATTTAAAACAAACAAACAAGAAAGTCCTCTGGTCCAATTAAGAAAGCCAGCTATACACAGGCTAATTGATGGCAGTGCTGAGACTTGACTAGGGGGGCTGGAGACATCCAAGGACCCCATCTGGCACATTAACCCCAAGTCTCCAACTCTTGCATAAAGACCAGACTTTGTTAATTCTTCTACGGAAAACTTCTCATAAGTTGTTTTATTCACAATGCTGGCTTTGAAAAGCATACTGAATTTAACTGTACAATAATAAACCAGGCAGAAATTGACTTACAGAAAGAGGGAAAAGCCAGAATACCACTTTTTCAGAGAACCCATAGTTCACTTTTATTAAGCGGGGAATCTTTCTCTCATATTAGGAGAAAGGCAGCCATAGGTGTGTGATCTTTAGCAAATTTGCATGTGCGGTGAGAACAGTATTATAATGAATCATATTAAATTTGCTCCTGAGGTGGCGCGTATTTGCGAACACGAACAGTGATCGAGTAGTGAGATTTGTAAGTGGAGCCGTCCTTACTGTGTTCCAGAGCAAATTCTGAAAGCTTTCTCGAAGGGGGAAAGAACAATATGTCAATAGACATAGGATGATCAGAGAGCCTACAGACTTATTTTGGAAAACTGTGGAAGTAGCTTAGAGGTGGGGTGCATGCCTACTATATGCAAGGGCTCAGGTTTGACCCCTTTAGAAAAATCAACTTATTAATAAATATTGCTGCTAATTATGAAAGAGAAGAAAGCATCAGCTTTCTAGTAGCCAATAACTACAAAGTCCTTACAAAGAGAGAATAGCTGGGGTTATTAATTCAATAACCATATAATTATTCTCTCTTTAACTTTTCAAAGAAAGCTTTATGAAAGCTTATGTATTCTTGTGATCTCTTGTCTCATCTAGAATGGAGCTAGATGTAGGCATATATTAGACATGAAACAGATATTTGCTAAATGAATGAATGAATATGGTAGTGTCTGCCTTAATGGGAGTCCTGGCAGTTCTTTCTCTAAACAGAGAGTAGGGAGGCACTTTGGTAAAGGCCGTGTTGTTGATAAAAACTCGTGATGCTCATATCTGATGCTTTCTGTTCAATCAGTGAAACAAAATACACCAAAAATTACTGCAAAGGAAAGTGAAAGATCAAAGATGGGGAAATGTTACAGAAAGTACAAACAATAAAAACACAAGAGAAGGAGAATAGGAGAAAACCATATTTTAAGTGATTTCATATTTGATTCAGAATGGCAAACTTGTGATTTATGAAATCCCATGAGAAAATGAAGCCAGTATTAATGGGAGAGAATTATCAACTCTGTAGTGAGTCACATGAGATAGATTGATGATGATCACAGTGTATAATCATCATTAACATTTTATAATCAATGAGACAGAGGGGGAGGCATACAGAGAAACAAGTGTTTCATCAACGTTTCCATGCAAAGTCAAGAGACACTCAACAAAAATATTTGCTGTGAGAAGATAAGAAAAAGTAATGACTTTAAGATAGGAGTCAAAGCTACACCATAGAATCCCACATTAAGAAAAAGAATTGCTAATTCAACTGGAAGACAGATGTCAGATACGCAGCTTCTCAAAACAACATGGCTACTTTGTACACTTTTTCAGGCCTCAAGTTAGGAAAGCTAAACATATGGAGAGATATGAGAATAAGAAACCTGGACTTCAACACAGAAGCCAAGCAGACTGAGATCAAATTCCAGGATAAGCACTCCCGATGAGAATAAGATCCAAGTTCCTAAAAGAGCAGGAAGACTTTAGAGCTCAGGAGGAAGTGAAAGTCATTGAAGTACTAAATTATAGAAGATATCTCAATGTGTGAAAAAAAAAGCCCTGTAGTTATTGGCTACTAGAAGGAACAGGAAAACCAGATTATCCAAAGAAGTAGGTGGAACTGGGGAGAGAGCTCAGTGGAAAATCCCTTCCTATGAAAAGTACCTGACATCAATTTCTGACCTCCAAAGGCTCAACCCCACATGAGCATTAGAACACACACATACACACATCACACACATTACACACATCACTCACATCACACACTTCACACACATCAAAAACACAGGTAAAAAAAGACATTCACAAATAAAAACAGAACAGTTTTAACAATTGCTAATTATACAAAAAGAAAAAAAAATACACAGTGAGCCTTGGGGTTTAGTATTTTATAACTTTATGTTTAAAAGAGTATGGAAAGTAAACACCTGTTTAAGCTAAAGGATACATCAGGATGGTAAAAATTATCATCACAGGAGAATGCAATCACCATCCCCAAGAGTAGTAAAGGAATTTCTTCCTTTGTGAAGCAGCTAGGGGTCAGGGCTGATTATTAAGATGAACCACTAAACACACATTGTTTTAATACAAGCAACTTGAATGATGGGGCCCAATTTCCTTGAGGACCTTTACGTATATATCATCAACACACTGCCAATGAATATATTGATAAAGACCTCAAAACAATTGTCTATATTTCCTGAAGATGCAGACCATTTTACAGTGTATAATTAGTAACATATCTATCTATCTATCTATCTATCTATCTATCTATCTATCTATCTATCTATCTATACATACATACATACATACAGACATACATATACTTGTACAAAAGTACATACTTTTGAAACACCCCTCACCACACGCACAAACACACACACACACACACACACACACACACACACACACACACCATGTTTAGTTAAGGAGCAAACATCATTAAATGCCTGTGTACAAACCCTGTTGTTCCACAGTTAATAATCAGCTGGCAGCTGTGAGTGGAGAATTATAGGTAATTTTCAAGGCTATTTTAGGTTTCAGGTGCATGTATCCTTTGTATTCATAGAAAAAAGAGGAACAGTTATTAAATATGGTGAGCTGAAAAAACTGATTGTGATACTTTGTCTCAAAAATTGCATAAAGTTTCTACTTCTTAAGTGTATAATTGGGCAATTGTTGATAAACATACCAATGTATCCAGCACTAGAATTATAATATGAAAATTGTTCATGACTCTACAGAGTTCACTTTGTCATGACCCCCAGAAGCCTTCCAGACCCACCTC